>CAJQUW010001365.1:0-11717 GCA_907163375.1 Prostheceraeus crozeri
TAGATACGTGAAAACAAGAATTGATGATCATGAGAGAAAACAATTTGTTATATTTTATGATTTTAAGAGCTTATATTCTTTTTGCATGATAAAGAATTACCAACAGGTGAATGACATGGTTGTAATATTCATAGATTATCAAAAAACCATGGAAATTATAATTTTGGGGTAGATATATGAAGTTGATTTAGCATTACCAGATTATATAAAAGGCGCAACAAATATTATCCTTTCTGTCCGAAAACAAAAATTCCCAACTAAGAGACTTATTCAGATTCATTCCAAAGTCAATAATTCCTTAAGAATACTCGACCAACAAAAAAACTATGTTAACCACAAAGTAATAAAGGAAACGTATTGTTGTTGAAGGAAGAATGCTAGATTTGGTATTTAGATCATGGATGATCTCTCACTAAAATACATCGAAAACCTAGAGTATAGAAAATCTAAATGGTTAAAATAAAAATTACATAGAGTTCAATATTGAAAACGTAAAAATAGCTAAAAGAAATACGGAATGATTTTAGAAAGTATTCTTTAAATTAATGAATAATCATTTATGTAGACTTTAGAAAATGTTGCGTAATAGACAAAATATTGAACTAGGTTTATGATAGAGATAGGTTTAAAATTTAAAAGGAAACTACATATAAAAGAACTACTAGATTCACGTGATGAACTATTTTGCAGTAATCTAAGACGAAACATTATAAACAAGATAAGTATAATTTTATGGTTCACTATATTAGAATTAGATAAAAACTTATTTTGGTATAGATTTATATTTTGAATATTTAGCACGCTTATGGCCGGAAAACTATAAATTACACTTTACAGATACGATTCTGTTTTCTTAGAATTAACAATACCTCTATTCTTCACTTGATAAAAGAAATTAATAAAATAAAGATATATTTTCATCTTAAGATTTATGTAAAGTAAAAGATGAACTAGAAGGAAATGAAGATTTCATAACAGAAGCTATATTTATAAAATCTAAATGTTATTGTTATAATACAACTTCTAACAGATTCTAAAACATTAAAGGAATTTCAAGGCATCACGTGGCTTAAACCATATACATTTCATGATTATAAAATGTATTATTTAATAATGAAAATAAAAGCAGATGTAAATATTAGACCTTAATTCAAAGAACATAAAAATGGTATTTAAGAGAAGAATATTAGACTTAGATCCATTTGATGAATGAAAGAAAACTTTTACTGATGACTAATATTTACCGTTTAAATTTTTAATTTAAAATAGTTAATTAATAAAAATAAAATAATATAAAAATCTAAACAAATTAAATCATATAATAAATATAATATAAAAATATAATAAAAAAATGGATAAAATTAGAGCTGATAATCAAACAAGGAATTCAACAATTAGACAGTAAATTAAAACAAGAAAATATTATGATCAGAAAATCATCTTAAACATAGAATGAAAAAAAGTGGAAACAATCTGATATGTTAGATCAATTAAAATTAACTGAAAGTAAAAATGATTATGAAAAAACTGTCGAACATTTAAAACTCTGAAAACAAAATACTGTAATATAGCGATCCAGTACTTAAAACACTGTTTAGATGATTATGTTTGTTGGAAGCAAACATAGATAAAAAATTCCAAAATCAATGTTATTGAACATTTCTACTTTCTTTTTAGATAAAAAATTATTTGCAAGATTTTATCTTGGTGGAATAAGAAATATTTCACAAACTTTACGGGGGTTTGGGTAATTTTTACGCCGATAACTCACTATTCGTTTAGATAGAAATTTTGTTGATCTTTTAAGGAGGAGCGATTCTAAATAATCTTATGCTGTAGAAGATCTCATAAAATATAAGCTATGTTAGTAGGAAGTTGTGCAGCAAAATCTCTTAGCGTAATAAACATTAGACAATTTATTATCAAGGGAGTTAAACGGTAGGGAAAGGTTTTTAAAACAGAAAAACTGTATTTTTACCAGATGATCACAAGAATTACTAAATCGATTAACTATTTTATATCTGCAATCAACGAAGGACCATACTTCTAGTTTAATAAAAAATTCATGCTAGATTGAAAAGGATGTTTGAATATGAAGAATTCTCAAGGAATGGGATTAAACTGTATAGCTGAAAATATGTTGTTTTATTTTTTAAATAAATATCTATTTTACATTTGTTCTGTTAAAAAATGTCTTCGAGAGAATTATCATCAGAAGATTTGACAAAATTAATAATCATTTAGAAATTTAACGCGATTTGGGTTCATCAAATTTAGTACGACGTTAAAATTATAACAACTACTTCCTCACAACTTGTAATTTAGAACCCATTCTGACATTTCGAACAAAATAAAAATTATCAAATTGCAATTGACTAGTTTATCAACATTTTAACACTATTCCAAACTTTATCAAAGATAGTTTATGACAATTTAGATTTTCTGATAAAGGTAAAAACGTTGGAAACTACTACTTTTCTTTGGTTCTTTCGAAGTTGAATCCATATCAAAATGAAATTAAGAGACATTTAGGTTATACTTATATAAAGATAAGAAAAATTACCATTTTGCTGTTGAAGGCAGTTAGTTAAAACATTTTTCTCTTCTTTAGAGAAAACTCATCAAGTTGATTTTAATCATGATAGATATTGTCAAAGCCGTATTAGGATTTTAATAAAACAAAACTTCTAGTCAAGGATATCATTTAGGTGAGAAGATTCCAAAATTACTGAAAATAAAATTCATTTGTTGTATCATTGTGACATTATTGAAGGAGGTATTGTTACGGGATATTATTGCTTAATATTACCAAACATATGATTGAAATGTAATGAAAAATGTGGATTAAAATTATATTGCGAACTACATAAATGGGCAAACAGTCCTGAAAAGGACAGTTGGTACGTTACAGTTATAACGACAGTCACAGCACAACAGAGTCTCCAGATTCTTCCCTGGACCTCAAGCGTTGTGATCACGTCCGCAGAGTTCGATGATAGTTCGCACATAGAAGATAGGCAGCAACACGTCAACGGCTCTCGCGACAACTGCGCTTGGAGAGACCCAGATGGTGAGCGGGCAGTTGTATGCGCGTTAAATACGTCTGTGAGATTCGCTCACGGTCAGTAAAATTGTGTTGGTCATCCATTGTCTGATACATGCATGTCTGTTGTCAGTCATGTACGTAGATAGCTGACTAGCCTGGATTTTGCATGAATTGGACCTTGGAAATGCATGCCGCGGAAAAGTTATTATTGCTCTACAATGGAATGGGCTTGCTTACAACGATAAAATGCAATAATAAATGCATAATCAAGCAAAGAAGGACCAAACTGCCTAGCCACAACATAATATAAACTGGTCAAATTGTTCAAATTTATTTTCAGTTTTTCCAGCTTTACTGTACCCTTGGTTATAGTATGAATTGTATTTCACCAACATTCATATATTTCCTATTACAGAAAACAACTATTCACAACATTAACATTAGAATCATGATGAGGAAAGGACAAGAAATAAATTTTGGCGGTGAGAGATGTATGAAGATCTTTTGGATCGGGAGGGTATAAACTCCCACGCGAAGTAGAGAAGTTTAATTTACTTCTTCTTATTCTTCTTCTTATTTTTTCTTCTTCTTTAAAAACAAAAAATAAAAATAAAATTTTTTTATTATAAATGCGTGAGTACTACATTAGAATAAAAAAACTTAAATTTAATCATCATCCACATTTATCTAATAAAAGTTTTGTCAGTTATTTTGTGGAAGATCTAGGATGTGGAAAAAAACATATTTATTATTTAAAATTTTAACGACTCCAATTTTTGGGAATTTTAATTAATCTTATATTTATACAAACAACTGCAGAAAACCCGTCTATCAATTATTAAAATATGGATTTGAAAATAATCTTAAAAATCAGCATTTGGCGTACCTATTCGAAGAATATGAAAAAATCTGGAATATGAAGAGAAATAAGTTTCGTGGTGTTGAAGAAGCCAGCAAGAACATGATCAGTTGTAGATCTAATAAAAATAAAACATAAAGATACATTAATAGCTGGATCGTGGTATATGCAGATCTAAGTAAATAGATGATAAAAATGAAAACATTGTGTACTTGTTGAGATTGTGTAAATGATAAGAAAATCAGTTCAGTTCAGAGAAATTATTTCACACGAGGTAGGCATAATAACTGTAGTGTTTTTTATTTAACAACGTATGTATTCATTTGGGGATGTGTTATTAGAAAGAAATTGCAAATATATTTATACTATTTTGAAATAAATGAAAGAAACTTAAGTGATTTGTTAAGAGATTTATGTATAAGGATAAAGATGATTTAAGCATTCGTGTAATAGCTTGGTCAAAAGATTATGCTTCATTACAATTATATTGAATAAAAAATTCTGATAGAGTTATCGAACTATTGTTTCTCTGACTGAAGTCGAAGAAGGATTTGGTTACCGAGTGATAAAAATATTAAAAAAGTATAGTATTAAAGATTTTTTTGTTATCTATTAATCAGCTTTATATTTTATCCAATTTTTTAAAAATATATATGTGAATTTGTGGGGTAAACATGGAATACAACAAAAACATTTTACTGAACAAAAAAAAAATATTGTTATTTTTTTATTTCTTTGTTTGTCTAACATCTTTTGCCTCTAAAGATTTGTTTAATAAAGTTTTGTCTAAAAAGATTTTAGTTCTTCTAAAAAAATTAATCATTTTCTTCATTTGGATAATTTTTACAATCACTAAAATGTTTTATCATCTTTTTATTTTTATTCACAACTTTTTTGGTATGTAATTGAAATGATATTTTATTAGTTCTTAGCATTTGATCAATTTTTCATCTCATCTAACGTAAACATTATCATCACGACTTTGAAATAGTTTTAGTACGTGTAATTTGTATAAACTTCTGTAATATGTAAAATCGTTTAGTTTCTTAATGATTTTCGTTCTTTGAATTTAAAGATTTTTTTCATAACATTGTAATAGTGAAGTTGTAAAAACCACCAGTACCTGTTTAAAAGCGAGTTGCAACTACTGGAATTTACTAAACACCTGAAGATATAACAATTGTAAATACTCCTAAACTTATTGTTAAGAATATGCCAATTCCTTGTGTTACATTCTTAACATTAGACCATCTCTTTCTTAATTTTTTTATAATGCTCTAATCTTAATAATAATTGAGATTCTTTATCTTTCATATACCTAACTCTATCTTTATGTTTTTCTTTGTCATTTTTTCAATGTTCATTTTTTCATTTTCAATGTTCATTTTTTCAATGTCCATTAAAGTAGAACTACGTTCATATGATAACGAAGGATATATTCTCGAAGTTCCTTCCACTTTTGTTTCTTCCATTTTTAAAGAAATATTTTTAGTCACATAATTTTAGTTATCTCATATTTTAAAAACTGGAAAAATGGAATTAGAAATTCATGAATTTAGGTTTTTAAAAATACAATTTTTTTGATGTTGTGGTTGGAACGGTCTGATTTAGCAGAAAAAGTCATATATCACAAATTGAGATTCTTAACTTTCATGATTTTCGGTTGTTGGACGGTCATGAATTTGGTGAGTAACTGTCATAATCAATTTTTGAGATTCTATGATTTTATGATTTTACAGTGTCCTCGGAGCCGGTCATGATTTTAAAGAGAAAATGATCTTACTTCAAAATTTGAGATTTTGAAAAATGTGAACACAAATTGGGTTTTTTTAAAACGCCTAAAATTTATGATTTAGGTCTTCATAACCTGGAAAAAAAGGACCAATATTCATGAATTTTAGTCGTTTTTAAAAATACCTATTTTTCAAAAAAAAAATGGTATTTTTAAATGGCCTAAATTTTCTGAATTAGGGTCTTAAAAACTGATAAAGGGTTAAAATTCATGAATTTAATGTCGTTTTTAAAAATACCAATTTTTTGAATTTGTCTTGGCCTGGAACGGTCTTTGCGCTTACTGCTTTTCGATGTTTCGTTGATTATCGGAGTTCGATTATAGCTGTGTTAGGCCGGGCTTATTTACCAGCATTTTGTATGGGCCTTATTAGCTACCTTGAATCGTTTATAATCACTGTTTTTTGTACTCCCGGAACTCAACAAGCAAACTACTATATAAGGTCCGAGGAGGATCCGCCAGAGTAATCTTCCATGTTAAGTTTATCTACATCTATCTTTTGTTATGTCATTGAACTCTTGAACAAATGAAGAGCAAATATTTAGATTCAAGAACGAAATTTGAATGTACCTTTTTTTTTGAGATGCTGTAGGAATTCGATTCTGGACAAAAAAGATAAATATTTCTGACACTTGTTTGAAATAAGATATATTTCATTTCTTTTTTGTTGCGTTTATAATTCGTTAAGCAGTTCCGAGATCTAGCTAAGTGGGCCTTATATCAGCTGGGCCTTATTCACTCACCACCTTAGTTCCTATATGAATAAACAGCACGCTTTCGACAAGCGATGAACATCCGTCTTAAACGGCTGTCCTGCTTGTGCACTTAAGGATTTTTTCAATCTTCAATCAATTGTAGAAGTTGGGTTATCCGAAGCTTCAATGGCTGTTATGAATTGTATAGTGAGCTACGTGACGTTTGGACGCTATATTATCCTTTGTTTTAATGTACCTGCGATTGATCAAAGACGATATAGATGGTAGCATCTTAGGATGTTCGCGAACTAATACCTCCGAGACCTGAATTTTCATACCAAAGACTGACATAAGGTCTCATGTGTAGGGCTATTAAGAAATAGGATTACCACATTTACAAATCATGGACGCGAGCAGATTAGATGAATAAAATTCTTGCTTCAAGGTCGTCGAATCGGGTAGCCTATGCAATTTTTGAACGGCTTATGCGCTTACGCGGAGGACACTCAATTTCTAGAGTGTCTCAACTTAAGTTATATCGCGAATGGTAAATATCTAGCGTAAGATGGTTAAAATCCAGAAAATTTAGTGTCATTGGAGTGATTTTTTGTCTTTTGCATTTTGTGGCCCATTGTTCAACACACCATTCGATTGGCTCTAATGCAAGTCTTCAGAAAAACGTCGATATGCTGCTTTTTGGCTGAATGAAGATTTCAAGTTTTCAATTTCCATTTTTATCGGTTGTGTAATTAATTCTATGATTCACTCAACTTCACATTGTTCTCACAAAATTCACTAAACCCATCACATATTAATTGTGCTAGTCAGAGCTGGAAAATTCACTGCAATTTTTTAAGTCCAATTCCAATTCTGGAGCAGAATTTACAATTCCAAATCAATTCCAATACCAGTTCGAAACAGTTCCAATTCAATTCAATTCCAATTCATAAAAAGATTCAATTCGATTATTCGCATGTCTGTATAGTGTCTTATGGTTATGTCTCTACACGTTTGATCTGTGTTCAATCCAACACGTGCTCTTATCCTATCCTCGTTGTTCCTGTCTGCCGTTTCCCTGCGTCGTTCCTATGTCGCGTTTCATGTTTACAGTTCATTTTCTCTGTGTACATGTATATATGACACGGTCAGCTGCGCCATTTTCGTTTCGTAAACGATAATTATTCAATATCTCAGTGAAAAAAAAAGAGATGAAAGTATTACGGTCCAGCAAAGAATCAAAGTGAGAGAGAGAAGAGAGAAAGTGGAGTGAGTGAGAGGAGAGAGAGAGGAGCGATGAGATGGAATAAATATATAATAAACTTAATAAATCGGAAAGAAGAACGAATTCTGTGTGCGAATAACGTGATTGTTGTGAGAAAAAACGACGATGAAAAATGATATCATGAAATCTGATAAAGGTTCCCATGTTAAAATAGGAGATTTAAAAATTCCGTGATAAAAACGAATGTGGTCGGGTCGGAAGCTAACGCAGCAAAGATTAAAGGAAACTCTTTCAATATTCAAAAGAAAGTGGTTTTATCATACGTCTCAAAAATTTGTATTAAATTAAGAAACCGATGGAGAAATTGACACAACAAAACAATACGAATCTTTCAGATAGCCAGTTAGATCAGAAAACTTCGGGATCTCCGCGGTGTATTTAACTACAGAAGTGAAACAACAACTGCTGCAGCGAAACACAAACAGCAGCGTATACGGCCCACATCAAGCGAGGCGATTGACGATTGACGGTATATGTGCATGTATTTATGATATTATTTTGGTATAAGTGGAGTCGATCGAATTGACGTGAATTCAATTTTAAGAAAGTGCTGTACGTCTAAAGTTTTTCTTTTATCGTTGCGCTCGTATCTATATAACTTATAGTATTAAAATTGAATTGTTATTGTTGTGATTGGAAGTGATAATAGTTATGTAATTGAATAATTATAGAATAATTGCTGACACTGTTCATATTATAATTTAACAGACGAGGATTGCTGCCCTTTTGATGCATCGTTGATTATATTTCCAAACCATTGTTTTGTGTGTACAACAATTACGTTTATCTTCCAATTTTTGCTGCTTATTAATCATGAATACATTCCCAATGGCTTATTTGGATTAATTATCTTATTTGATACATAACTAAGTAAAGATTTTGACCAACGATGCATTGTTTTTCAATGTTGTTACACGTGAACTAAAATTGTCCGGGGTTTATCGGCCTGTCGTCACCAAAAAAAACACTTTGTTCAACAGTAGAATAAAGCTATCTCTGTCTATCTTATCTCTTCATATCTCTGCGTGCAGCTCAAAACACCAACGGCCGAGTACTGTGATTTTCAACTTTTTGTACATCGATTTATACATGTTATCGAACCTCGAAAAAGTAGAAAGAGGGTTTTCAAGGTCAATTCCAATTTCAATTCACTTCCGCGAAACTCGCAATATCAACCCCCCCCCCCCCCCCCCCCCCCCAAATTCCCAATTCCGAATTTTCAACTCTGGAGATGTTGTCGTGGTTATATTATTTCGCGTTCCAGTGGTAGTAATTTATGCTATGATCAGTAAACCATAATTAAGGCTTGTATTTAAAAGTGATGTATGCATCGAATTGTAATTTAAAAGGCTATATTACGTCTCCAAAGGTTGACATGACAGGCAGGATTTGTATGTTTGTGGACACGGATCTTTCTATGTGTTGCTATCATGAAGTCAAATCCAAATTTCTCAAAATGTTGAAAATTTCCACTATCTAACATGTGATGCGGGTCTCATTCGAGTTCATTAATAAAATCGAAACTGTATACAGAACGGGGATTTATTATTGCAGAGTCAGATACTCTACTCATTGCTTTACTCTATGTCTTGAACGATGGAGCCTGCTAGAAAGATGGTGCCGATTGCCTGTTTCTACATTACTTCTGACATTGTAGGCTCACACCTTGCAACAGTTTTGTGCATCATAGGTTGAGTTTAAGTTTCTCCTTTTTGCATCAAACGCGTCCGGTTTCTTTCAAAGGGTTAAGTGACAAAAGATGGATTCGAATTACTGATACAACTCAGGAACGCTTCTGTGATTTTTTACAAATAATCTAATATGAGGCATGCCTTAAAATATGAGGAGGACGAAAGCACAGGAGGAAATCAGCAACGTCTGGCCAGCTACTTATTGAAATCAATGTATTATTCATTCGAACTTTAAGTAGGCTAACCTAATTTATTTTACTCTGTGTGTAACTGTATTTATATAAAGTCGATATTCTATTTAAATGTCGACATAAAGACTTAGCAATTTTTCAAGCATGCAAGTAGGCATAGGACTTTAGAGCTAATTTTATCAAATTCAAATGAAATTTGAAAGAACACACATAATTTCTATTATTCAATACCTG
Source organism: Prostheceraeus crozeri (assembly GCA_907163375.1). NCBI lineage: Eukaryota > Metazoa > Platyhelminthes > Polycladida > Euryleptidae > Prostheceraeus > Prostheceraeus crozeri. Next base: position 9,791 of record CAJQUW010001365.1, read on the forward strand.
CGATTATCTTTTTCATGCTACACTCAAAAAAAAAAAAATGCTATAGAACCGAACGTTGGCATTTTTTCAATCACTTCTGCAGCATGTGATTGCTGTGGCTTAGATGCCATTGCTATGGTGCTATCATATAAGGATCGATGATGTTATCACCAAATAGTAGATTCTAGGTTAGTGGTTCTAATTTGTATGGTAATATGAAGATGACGATGAAATTGAGCTTGCGCATTGTCATAGTGGCAATTTTTGCTGATGAATAGCATATGATTATTTATTCTTTTGTGCATTGATAGGCCTACGTGTACATGAACATGTTCTTCGTTGTATGTTTTTGGCCGAGGCCTTAACCCTTTCTGGAAGCAGATGTCTATCAAGCAATTAAATTAAATCTCTATTGATTCTTTATCATCACCTTATTTTAAAAATGTTAACGCAATTTTGTTGTCGGCAGAGCTTTTGATTGATCGTTTATACGTTCCAAGCTGTGTTAGGCCTATCCGAATCCGTCTTATAAAGCAATCACCTAAAAAGATCATAATGAGAATAGGTACTAAGGCAAACCTGTGAGCAAAACCTAAATCAACAATATATCAACGAAAATTTATCCTTAGTAACTAATGTATTATATAAACTATACCAAAAATCATTTTCATTCTAAATTAATTTTCGCGTTAAACCGCATGATAGAAGGTATAGCAATTCGAAGTTGATGTGGCCTAATGGATCCACCTATCTTCAGTATATCACATACTGATGGATTATCCTAACACTAAGCTTAAAAACCTTGCCATAAACCATGACTTTTAAACTCAACATTCAAAAATATATCTCTGTCAAAGAATCGCATCTTGTTCTTACCGGTTGAATCCTATAACTATCATAATTGGATATGCACTACAAATTAATTTATGTGAGTTCACATTGGTTGTAAGTGTAAGTGTTAGTGTTTACTCGGAGTTTAAATCCGGGTTGAACATTTACACAGCATGAGCGCTGTATCATTAAGGAAGCTTATTCGCGGATACATATTTTGCGTCAAATTGAAGCCGTTTCTATTGTTCCTATTTGGGTAAACTCTAACAATTGTGATGAGGAGTTATCTGGTATATGCAGCCTCTTTTTGCCAGCATAAGCGCGCTTTGAATTAGAATATGATGAGTAAGTACAAGGGCCATGAGCATAGAATCATTTGTGGGACTTCTCAATGCACTTGCAAGCATTTATTCCATTGGAATCCGGGATTATGATCGGCTTTCGATTTTCAAATCCTACGATGAGATGATTTCATCCTACATCACCTAACACCAGAAGGACTTACCTTTCTCGACCAAGTATTGTGTTTATTTTTTTTTTACTTTTTTTTTATTTGTTTAGACTTCTTCTATGAGAGCGAACTCTTTCATCCATGCACTGATACGACTATACACAGTGGCTTTTGGACTTTATCTATCACTTGACTTTCTTTATTTTGTAAATCATTCTGACTTCGTAACTTCCGTATATGTACCTACCTCCGATTACTGTACTGAGGCTTTGTTGTTATTGATAAATATAACGTCATTATTATTTATTATTATTATTTACGCACGAAACCTCATCTGGGTAGAGTTTTTACCCTTACCCTGGAGTTAACTCTGCAGTTGTAAGTGTAGATGGAACCACGGAGCAAACTCTCGGTCTAGAGTTAACTCCGAGTAGTGTAATGTGTTACCCTAACACGAACATGAACTCAGGTTGAGTTTACACTTACACCGGAGTAACTCTAGGTTAACTCGGAGTAAACTCCGGTGTACAGTTAACCTGAATAACGGAAAGAAACTCTTTTTCAATGCAAAGTATACGATAAAAAACAATGAATTTCACAAAAGTGATTAAAATTTAAAATTTATGTATTTACCGAATTCTATGACAAAGATTTGGAGAACAAATG
>CAJQUW010001366.1:0-22500 GCA_907163375.1 Prostheceraeus crozeri
CTGTCTGTTTACTTTTTTTGTTAAATTCACGTCTTTCTTTATATGCTTCATTATTTGTTTTATTTAAATGTTTTGCAATATTTTCTACATCTTTCGCAATTCCTGCTGCATCTGTTCTAGCGTGAGTTAAATCATCAATAATTATACCATCATTAGTATCAGGAAACCAACCTTCGATTTCATGCTTTTTATTATTTTCACCAATTGTTATAAATCTAAGCATTGTATCAATTACACCTGGGGAATCACTTATTGTTTCTATATTTTGAGTTGCAACATCTAAACGCATTTGTGTAAATAATCTTGGAAAAAAATTATTCTCTAGTGTAATATTATCGGTTTCTGGTAATGGTGTTGTAAAATTAGCATCACTATATAAAGAATATTCACAGTGTAAAAAATAATCAGGTAAATATAAATAGCTCTGCTGATTATCAACTTCAAAAATTAAATCACCTCCAGTGTTTACTCTACTGGAAGATCCGGGATTCATAGCAATTCTTATATAGTCATTCTTTTTTTGATTGTAACTGGTGAACGGAGGATCATCTAATCTAAATTTATTTTCGATAAGCGAAGGCATTTTTATAAGAAATAATTTGACTTTTTGTTTTTCTCACAGACAGAAAAAAAATTTTTACTAAAATATAATTTTAGAATTTTACTAAATATAATTTTAGAATTTTGCTAGACCAGCTCCGCTACAGCTTTGCTGTGTAGACCGCAGGTTGCTGCTCACGCCATTACCTCTTATTTCTTCAATTGTTTTTTCATTATGTTTACTATCACCATCCACAGCTATGTTAGCAATTTTGTTCTTTGTTTCATCTGAAAGCTTTTTTAATTTTTTTAGTTCTTCGGAATCATTTCTAAGTTTACGAATAGCTTCTAGTTGTTTTAATTCGTTTTGAGACTTGACAGCATTTGATATTGCACTAGCTGTACTACCTATAGCAGCTGCTCCTTTTGCGGCAGATGTAATCAAATCTTTATTATTTTTTATCAAGTTAACGATACTTCCAATACCAGAAAAGATGCCATCCCCTTCTTTTTGAACGGCACCTGCGGTGCCTAGGAATTTTTCTGTTCCGATTGTTTCTCTATTATCATAATGATAAACAGGATTCATACGTGGTTCATGAGCAATTCTTTGATTTGAAGCAAAATGTTTAAGATTATGTTTATAAATTATAGGCATTTTTTAGGATTAAATTTGACTTTTGGGAAAAAATATTTACGATTGGTTAGTAACCACAGGACCTTTGGTCCGATCGGCTAAAGCCTCGAGGAGCTTCGCTCCGATTGGTTAGTAACCTGAGGACCTTTGGTCCGTTTAAGATTTACGTTTGTGAATGGACAACAACTTCGAGATAACTTTATTAATTGCCTGTTGCACTTTGTCTATTGCGTCAAGCAGCGTGTGATGTACTTTAATTTCTCTTCTATTAACTTGCATTTTCTGCTGATTAATCTTCAACGCCGTTTTAAGAGCATTTAACTTAATTTTAAGAACATCTAATAATCTTTTAACAGCATCTAACTGTTCTTTATTTTCTTTAGAGTTTTCTTGTAAATTTTTCTTTAATTCATTTTCTAAATTGATTTTAAGAGTTTTCATTTTATCAACGTTTTGATTAAGTGAGTTTACTTCATTTATTATTCTATTCATCTTTTTCATTTGTTGAGTAATTTTAGAACTCAATTCATCAACACTTTTTTGGAATGTAGTTTGTAACTGCTTTAAATTTTTTTAAATTCTTTCAGGTAGATTTTCTATTTCATCTTCTAATTGTTCTTTTAACATTTTTATCTGATGTTTATTTTTAATTACAGCAGATTTTAAATTTAAAGAAAGTAATATTAAAATTTTTGATTGTTCAGAAATCTTTTTAAAAAGTTTTGCTATATCTGCTTCTAGCTCTCTATCCTTTTTATCAAGTTTTAATAATTTTTCGTTTAATGATTTGTCATTAAGTTTAAGCAACTTCAATTCATTCATCAGTGGAACCAAAACATCGTTTATATATTTTTCTTTTAAATCATTGATTTGTGTATCAACATATTGTTTATTTGTTAACTCTGTATTTTGTTGCGGAAGAATAGAAAGATGCAATGGACCAGATAAAACGACTCCAGTTTTCATGATATAATTTTCTATCTCTATTTCTAATTCACGATTATTCGGGATATATGCACCTCCACCAACATTTGGTAACATCATTTTTTAACAATAAAAAAATAAATTTTTTTCTAATAAAAATAAAAAATGGAAACCCCAAATTTAAAAAAATTATATTCGTCCGCATCATCCTGTTCTTCTTATTCGACGAGATCAACGGGATTTGAAAATAAATGTTTTGTTAATAATAATAATAATAATCCATGTATAGATGTTAATCTTTTGTTTGAATTACAAGCCGAAATATTTAGAGAACAGACTAAAGGTTTACCTTCTATAGAAACTAATTATTGTTTATTTCCAGGTGATCCATTTATTAAATTTATGGAGATTGTAAGTAAATATAATGATGTAGCTTATGTTGAATTAAATAAAGAAATTATGGTTATAATAGGTCATAATAATGTATATGGGTTTATCAGAGCAGTTTTGCCGATTAGTAATACTGATTGGATAGAAAATAAAATTATTAATTATATCAATATTAAAGAATTAGTTAAAAAATTAAAATCTTTTTCGAAAGAAAAAATTAGATTATTTGTTGACGATCAAAATCAATATAACATTCACATAGAGAGTAAAAAACATAATGAAGAATTATTATGTCAAGTTTATTATAGAGACACAATTTATAAACAAGAAACATTAGAAATGCCGCAAAGATATGATGATGATACGTATATAGGATTATATTCAAACTTAAATATTAATTTATTAAAATCTTATATAAATGGTTTAGCTCAACAAGAGAAAATTTATATGTGGACTACACCTTATACTATTAACAATGACCATAATCATAATAAACGAACCGAAGGTTCTAGGGCTTTGCCCGATCTTAAAGAATCTTATGATAATAATGATAATAATATAGATGATAATAATATAGATGATAATAATATAGATGATGATAATATAGATCATGATTCAGAAACATCTGAAAATGGTGTAAATGGTAAAAAAGATTATAAAAATATTAGTAATTATAAAAATTTATCTAAATTTCATTTTCTTACAATTGAAAATAATAATGATGGTATAGTTGAAGATACTGTTAGACAACTATGCGTCGGGTCTACAAAATTTAAATTAGGATTTACATCTAATCAATTTAAAATTTTATCATCTTTAATAAAAACTAAAAGTGATTCAGATTATGGTGGTGTTATTAAATTTTCCAAAAGAGATCAAAGACCAATATTTTTCTCTATTATATTATTATCAGATAAGAAATGTAATTTAGAATTAGATATTCCAATAAGAGAATGGTATCCTATCAGGGAATGGCATTCTTTACCAAAAAGTGTAATTTATGATGTTGAAGAAACAATTTATGATGATGATGAAGAATCAATAGTTAGTGAAAATAAATTTAAATTATCTTTTGATAAAACATTATATGATAAAACTTAATATGATAAAACTTAATAGAAAATACCAAAATATTCGATAAATATATTTTCATATGTAATAAAATTTTTAGATGTAATAAGTTTTTAGATGTAATAAGTTTATAGATGTAATAAATTTTTTAGATGTAATAAGTTTATAGATGTAATAAGTTTATAGATGTAATAAGTTTATAGATGTAATAAGTTTATAGATGTAATAAATTTTTTAGATGTAATAAGTTTATAGATGTGATAAGTTTATAGATGTAATAAGTTTTTAGATGGAATAAGTTTTTAGATGTTATAAATTTTTTAGATGTTATAAAATTTTTAGATGTAATAAAAAAATTATTATTCCCACGTGTCATCATCATCACTTAAATTACTCTCACAGATGATTGTTTGAAATATTTCAGCTTGAATATCTTCTCCGTTATAAGGTAACATAATTTCATTTTCATCTGGTGCTTGACGTTTAAGAATATTTATTTGACCAGAAAATTTTTTTTCTTCAGTATTATTATTTTTATCAGGAATACTAATTCCAGTTTCTAAAGATCTTTTCCATGGTTTATTAACTGTAGTCGATAATGTTTTCCCCGAATATAATTTTAGAAAATCTTCTACTTTTACTTTATCTTGTGAATATCCTTTGAATGTTTTCTTTTCACTAAGTCTCCCTTGTTCATCTACAGTAATACAGTATTTTACTTTAGGTGCAATAAACATTGCAAAAATAATTCCACCATTTCCATAATCATTTTTCCCTTGACACAATTCTCCTCCAACATATCCAGCAGCGTCTAATTTATTAAAGAGCTCATTGGAAATATATATTGAATCAGTATCTGTATAATGAATGTATTTTTCTTTGAAACCATTAATTTCTAAAATAAAGTTATTCATGATTCTTCTAGAGTGAGAAAGAATGAAAGAACCTAAGTGTGATGGCATGAATGACGTCTTCCCATCTTTTACAATATTAGTTTTGAGAAATTCATCATCTTCCATTTCTACTTTCGCTAAATATTGTTCATCATTTAATTTTTCATAATCTTTTACTTCTTGAGTGAAATTTTTTCTCAATGTATTCTCATTCCATAAATGATATTTAGTGGTTATATCTTTTTGCACAGTTTTGCCATATAGCGAATTCATCAATAATTTAATTAACTCATCACCTACAGTATTTCCTTCTGTTTTATATCTTTTTCTCAAATTAAAAAGTTTTTCAATATAATTTCGAAATGGTGAAACTTGATAATTTTTTTCATAAATTATACCATCAGTAATATGTAAGATTTTCCCCCCACATCTAACAATTTCTTGTATGTCAACAGAAGTTAATACATCATAACATATACCATTTCTAAACCTGATTACTTTTACATGAGAATTATTATTTTGATTTTTAACTTTATCTTTAATAGGAACTGGTTGGAAAAACATATCATTCGGATATTGAAACACAACAGAGAATATTCCAGTTTTAGGTCTAAATGTTTGTGTATTAAATTTATATACTATTTCCCGCTTTTCTTCTTGACGAAATTTTCTAGCTGATTCAGCTTTAGGGTATTCTGAATTTTCATCATACATAGCTGATGGATATAAAGATGTTGCATCAAAAGCCATTAGAAATTCATTTTTTTGTTCAAGTAGTTGATTTGAAATTTTCTTACAAATTTCAGTTTTATCTCCTAAATCTCGATACTGTTTTCATTAAATCTATTAAATTATTTCCAGGGGACAAAGCCCCACCAGCGTAGCGACCAAGGGACAAAGTCCCCCCAGCGCAGCGACCAGGTAAATACTGTTTTAATATTGGTAACAAGATGCTACAAAATGGCGATATGTATTTTCTTATATTTGCTGAAACTCTTCCACCTTTAACAGATTTTCTAATATAATTTCTAGCCCATAAATCTATATGAGAATGAATATTTATATTGTCATTTTGTACGCTTTTCATCCAACCGTTAAATGTTAAAGCAGAGGATGTCAAATTAGTAGTTATATCTTCACCAACTAAATCTTGCATAACATTATTATATTTGTAGATACAAAAAGCTAAAGAAAGAATATCGTTAACTAAATATGGTCTCCATTCATTTTCTTTTTCTTTATAATTTTCATGTGTTATGTCTCCAATTTCATAATTTAATTTACACACATTCGTAGGAATTTTAAAATTCTCACACCATTTAGAAAGACTTGTTTTTACATGTTGATAACTACATTTCATTATAATAGTTTGAAGTGCTAATTTACCTGAAGGTGAATCTTTTTTCATATTGTTTTTAAATCTAAAAGATTTTTGAATGTATCTACTAACACATTCAGTTGTATAAGGATTTTGTAATGAAGCAGTCAATATTCCTCTTGAAGTTTTAAGAGGCGGTTTAGATAATTTAAAATTAGCTTTTATCGGAAAATAGGAATCAAAACCTGATGAATTGTGAGCTATTAAAGTTACTCTAGAATAATTAAATTTTCCAAGAGTTTTAAAAAATTGATGGATCGGACATACGTCCTCTGGGTTTCCCCCGATCGAACATTCATCATCCTCAGTTCTCGTAAATATTTTCACACAATTTTGAAGTTTATTAAATTCTAATTCAGTTAAATTATTATACTCATTAATCTGTTTTTTAAGTTTTTTAATTTCATCTTCATCTTTTGATCGTTTAATTTTAATCATATCACTTAGCAAACGTGTTTCTAATTCTTTCAATCTTTGTTTCGGTAAACAACATATAAATTTATTAAAATTAATAGCTCCTACAGCGTAAGGAAAAGGATGAGCTGTTGAACAGTTAGGATCGGGAAAAGTTTCGAGATCCCAAATATATGTTGAACCATAGTCAATTTTTTTCTTTGTTATGATTTTATATGGACGCGTTGTTAGATTTTCATCAGTAACTGTTTTATATATGGGTTTGAAATTATTTTCAATTTCTCTAATAGCTTTTAATTTATGAGATTTATTAATTAAACAATAGTGACCAATTGTTGAACCTGCGTGAAAATAATTGTAATAAACATAATTATGAAACGTTTCAATTCCTCTAGGATTTAAATGACGATTGGCAGGACTATAATATTGAACACATTCTCCAAAATATTTATTGAATTGAGAAAATTTACAGTTTGACATTACTCCTGTTCTGGATGTGGCTTTCTCTTTATATAAAAAATTATTAAACATTTCTTTCATCATTTCTCCTTGTTCTTCATTAAAACCTCGTAAAACATTATAACATTTAATAAAACAAAAATCTTCAGAAGGAATATAACAATATTCACCGAAATATTCTTTGATTCTATATTTCATATTAATCCCTGCCCCTCTATGCGATCTTTGTACTAACTTCATTCCAAAATCTTCATATTTAATATTACCTGTAAAAATCCATTCGTTAGCATCGGATTTCTCATCCAGATTCGAAAACCATGTTTCAAATGATTTTTTATTATAGAAGGTTACGTAAAAATTTTGAATTATATTTTCCTGATCTTTAATAACTTTTCCAAGTAAATTAATAATTTTACCATTTGCTAAAAGTTTCCGCATATCATTTACTACATTAATAAAAGATACATTTTCATATTTAATTTCATTTGGATTAAATAAATTACATAAATCATCACCAAGCTCATCCTTAATTCTATCATCAAAAAAGATATCAGTAATAGGAGTTTCTAATATTTCTTTTGTTCCACGTTTCTGTTTTTTAGTATTACGTCTAATACTACGCCTAGTACGTTTCTGTTTTTTAATACGTTTACTACGTTTACTACACGTATGTTTAATTTGCGCATCAAACTCAGCAGTTTGTTTCTTGATTAATTCATCAATCCTAGAGGTTTGTCCGAGAGACATTTCACGATTCATATTTTTTAAAAGAAAAAATGAATTTTTACATAGAACCTCGGTTCCGTTTTTGCATATACACAGGAATATGTAATTGATGTAATGTTTCTAATTCATGTGCTGTTAAATGTTCTTTCTTAACCAACCACCATAAATTATTATACGCCAAAAATACTCGGAAACTTCTTAAACAAAGTGGAAAGTCTTTTGTTTTAACACACGGTTTAATACCATGTTTTGTTTTATAATCTGTAACGAGCGCTACGTATTTATGATGATAATAAAATCTAACTTCTTTCTTCGAATTTACAGGATTTGTAGGATGACGATAATCTTTTAAAACTGGTACATGCTCTATCTTATAATCATTCAACATATTTTTTTTATTTTTATTAACAAAAAATTTATAAGAAAAAATTGTTCGATCACTCCTCGAAAATATTTTCTATAACTCTTTCACTCCTCGAAAATATTTTCTATAACTCTTTCATGAATTTTTTTATCAATATTAATTGTGATAAATCCATAATCTTTTGACCAAGCATTGTTACACGATTGTTTAAATTCATCTTTATTTCTTACACATAAATCTCTTAACAAATCACTTAAGTTTCTTGCATTTATTTCAAATAGTATAAATATATTTGCATTCTTTCTAATAACACTTCCGTCTAATGAATACATACTTTGTGTTAAATAAAATACGCTACAGTTATTATGTCTACCTCTTGTGAAATAATTTCTCTGAACTGACTGATTTCTATCATTAACACAATCATCAAAAATTACACAATGTTTCATTGTTTTATCTAGTTTACTAGGATCTTGCATATTACCACTATCATCTATTAATTGTATTTTTATATGCTTATTTTTATTAGATTCTACTAACTGATTATTTTTTGTTGCTTCTTCACACCACGAACTTATTTCTTCTTCATCTTCAGATTTTTCATATTCTTTGAATAATGAAGCAATTGCAGTTTTTTTAAGATTATTTTCAAATCCATATTTTAAAAATTGATAGACGGGTTGTTCTGCTGTTGTTGTATAAATTATAAGATTGTTATAATCCAAAAAATTTGGAGTCGTTAAAATTTTAAATAATAGATATGTTTTTCCACATCCTGATCTTCCACAAATAACTGACAAAACTTTATTAGATAAATTTGGATGATGATTAAATTTAAGTTTTTTTTTATTTAATGGAGGTAGTTCACTCATTTTTTAATAAAAAAATTTATTTTTATTTTTTTTATTTTTATTTTTAAAGAAGAAGAAAATTAAACTTCTCTAGCTTCGCGTGGGAGTTTATACCTCTCGAACCAAAAGATCTATCATAATTTCTTCACCTCCAAAATTTATTTCTTGTCCTTTTTCATCAGTGATTCTCATGTTAATGTTGTTAATAGTTTTTCTTGTAATAGGGAAATATATTAATGTTTGTGGAATTACATTTAGTCTATAACCAATGGGTACAGTAAAAGCTGGAAAACTGAATATTAAATTTGATAATTTACCATTTATATATCCTCCTTCAATAATGTCACAATGTACAACAATTGAATTTATTTCAGTTATTTTTGGAATCTTCTCACCTAAATGATAACCTTGACTATAAGTTTGTTTATTAAATCCTAATAGCTTTGACAATGATCTATCATGATTAAAATCAACTTGATGATTTTCGTCTAAAGTAAGAGAAAATTTATTAACTGCCGGTTCAACTGCAAAATGTAATTGTTTCTTATCTTTAAATGGTATACCTAAATGTCTCTTAATTTCATTTGATATTGATTCAACTTCGTAAGAACCAGGAAGAAAAGTTAGTATTTTCCATGTTTTACCTTTATCAGTAGAATATCTAAATTGATCATTCGCATCTTTGATAACGTTTTGTATAGTGTTAAATGTAGAGAAACTAGTCAATGCAATTTGATAATTTTTATTTTGTTCTAAATGTAGAATGGGTTCTAAATTACAAGTGTGTGATGAAGTAGTTGTTATGATTTTTAACGTCGTACTAAATTTTGATGAACCCAAAATCTCTGTCAAATTTTCTAAATGATCATTAATTTTGTCTAAATCTGCTGAACACATTTTTAAACTAAAAAAATTAAATAAATATTATAGATAAAAATCGTAGATAAAAATCATAGATAAAAATCATAGATAAAAATCATAGATAAAAATCATAGATAAAAAGCATAAATAAAAATCATAGATAAAAATTAGAAACAACATATTTCAGCTACACTTTTATAATCCTCTTCATTTAGAATCTTCTTTTCTAACAGTCTTTTCAATATAGCATGAATTTCATTGAAACTAGAATTATGTCCTTCTTTTATTGCAGATATTAAAATATTTAATCTATTTAGTAATTCTTGTGGATCATCTGGTAAAAATATGGTTGTTTCTGTTTTCTGTTTTTCAGATAAACCTTTTCCTACTTTAACTCCCGTTGATAATAAATTTTCTAATTGTTTATAACGTCTAAGAGTTTTTACTGCACCAACTCTATCTAACATAGCTTTATATTTTATAAGATCATCTACAGCATAATTATTTAAATCTGCTCCTCTTAAAAGATTAACAAAATTTCTATCTAAATTAAAAGGAGATTTATCTGGTGAAAAAATTAAACCTCGAAAAGGTTGTGGAAATATTTCTTTTTGTCCGAGATAAAATCTAGGTATTGTTTTTCCATCTATAAATGAAATAGAATGTTCAAATTGCATAGATTTTGGTAATTTCTTATTAATGTTTGATTCTAGTAATCCATAGTCATCTAATATAGTTTTGTGCTCTGGATCTGTTATATCAATTTGTTTATCATTATTTGTACTTTCTTTTTCAAGAGTTTTAAATGGTTTCATAGTTTTCTCAAAATCAGTTTTTACTTGCTCGGTTTGCTGCATTTTTTCAAACATATCAGATTGAATACCAGCTTTTATCATTCTATGTTGAAGATGATTTTCTTTCATAATTTTTCTTTGTTTTATTAACTCTTCTAATTGTTTTATTCTTTTAAAATTATCAGCTCTAATTTTATCCATTTTTAAAATATAATATTTGAATTTTGTGGTAACATTGGAATACAGCAAAAACATTTTACTGAACAAATTATTTTTTTATTGCTTTGTTGTTTGACATCTTTTCGTTTAAAGTTTTCTCGTTTTAAGTTTTTTTTAATAAAGTTTTGCTTAAATTTTCGCTTAAAGTTTTTAGATCTTCTAAAAAAATTTTGTCATTTTCTTCATTAGAAATTTTACCATCACTCGAAATTTTGCCATCCTGTTTATTCTTATCATCAACTTTTTCGGACTTTAAATGAAATGGCGTTTTATTAGCTTCATTAGCTATTTGATCAAATTTTTCAATCTCATCTAACGTAATAACATTATCATCACATACTCTTTGAAAGTAGTAATGTAGTTTATCATAGACTTCTTTAATATGTAAATGCTTAGTTTTTAATGATTTTCGTTTCTTAGTCATTAAAGATTTATCTAACATTGTAACAAGTGAAGTTGCAAAAACACCCGTACCTGTTAAAGCTGTAGCAACTACTGGAATTACTAAAACACCTGAAGATATAACAATTGTTAAAGCACCTAAACTTATTGTTAAGAATATGCCAATTCCTTGTGTTACATTCTTAACTTTAGACCATCTCTTTCTTAATTTATTATAATGTTCTAATCTAAGTAATAATTGCGATTCCTTATCTTTCATATAACGTACTCTATCTTTGTGTTTTGCAATATCCATTTCATATGATAATGAAGGATATATTCTTGCGGTTTCATCCATTTCTGAAGTTCCTTCCACTTTTGTTTCTTCCATTTTTAAAGAAATATTTTTAGTCACATGTTATATCTTAAAAACCTGAAAGATGGATAAAATTCATGAATTTGAAATTCTCAACTTTTATGATTTTCGGTGTCCGGTTTTACATGACCTGGAACGGACATGATTTAAGCGAGAAAATTGTAATTCACAAATTTTGAGATTCTTAACTTTTATGATTTTTTCGGTGTCCTGCAACGGTCATGATTTAAGCGGGGGTGAAAATTGTAATTCTCAAATTTTAAGATTTTGAAAAATTTGAAAAATTGGGTATTTTTAAAAACGCTTAAATTTTCGCCCTTCGGCCTTCGGCCACGTGAAATTTGAAGTCTACCTAAATTTTTGAAATTTTGAAATTTTGATTTTTTTGAAAAAACCCGCAAAAGTGTGACATCCGGCGCAAGCGAAGCGAAGCAAAGCGAAGCGAAGCGTCGCGCCGGATGTCACACTATATACTACTTACGTGTTCATAATGCTGATAAATGAAGTCACTGTGGTCTGCGCATTTACAGTCTGAAGATAAAATTTTCTCAATATCTGACAATTCTAAATTTTTAAGAAATTTACTGTAATTGCAAAATTTAAGTGATAAAGGATTGTTGAGTGAGAAATATATCTTCGGCGGATAAAATGAAGCGACTTCTTTAGGAAGAAGACGACAAATTTTAGTGTCATGGAAAATGTTATGTAAATTGACTTCATCCATAACTTTATTTGTGAATTTAAAGTTAATGTAGACTCTTTCAGCATCACCTTGTTTAGCATTTAAGGTCATTACGGTATTTTGTATATACGCTGTTAAAATATAGGAAAAATCACTTGTTTCAGTGCTAATTTCGTTATGCAATTCCCTCAAAAACGAAATTTTAATTGTTTTTAATTTCTTGTAAAATGAATGAAACTGTTTCTTAATGAATAAACTTCTTAAGTCTTCAGTGTGCAATACGCTGTCATTTTGATGAAGCGTTTTGGACTTACGCTTCCTGTTACCGTGACTTCGTTTACGTCTCGGTATGGGACTATTAAAATAGCAGTCTTTGTTTACAAAAGATGTTTTCATATACGATATTATCTGTTTACGATGTTTTTAAATACGATGTTTTTAATGTTACGATGTTTTCATATAGAACCCCTAATACCTTATGATTATTGCAAAAATTAAACACAATCAATAGTGTACTATCTGTTGGTCTGCTGAGCATTGATCTTATTTACATTCTGTCGTTTTATAGGATATCTATAGATTATATCCATAGGACAACAAGACTCCATCACTCCGACTAACAAAATCCGCAATCTCGGGGTCATTCTTGATCCCTGTCTGTCCATGCAACACCACATTTCTAGCACGGTCTCCAAATGTTTTGGTGCACTTCGCCAGCTTCGCTCACTCCGTCGCTTCCTTCCTCTACCGGTTTTAAACACTCTCATGGTTTCCCTCGTTCATTCCCGGCTCGATTTTTGCTCCAGTCTGGCCTACCAGACAATTCCCTCTGCAAGCTCCAATCAATTCTTAATGCAGGAGCGCGAATTCTGTTCAATACCAGCTCCCGCGACCACGTGACCCCTCTACTACGATCCCTTCAGTGGTTACCGATTCGCTATAGGATTACCTATCGCCTGGCAGTTTTCGCCTTCAAATGCATTCGCGGTTCAGCTCCTTCCTACATGTGCTCCATGCTTCAATCTGTGTCCTGCAATCCCACACGCTGTAATCTCCGATCCGCTTCCAGTGATGACCTGTTGATCCCCTCCTCCCGCATGATGACCGTCGGAGCTCGTGCCTTTCTGATTGCGGCTGCTCGTATCTGGAATAACCTGCCGACAAGCCTTAAGACAACTTCATCCATTTCATCCTTCAAGAGACACCTGAAGGTTGAACTCCTGCGCATTGTCTACTTATCTTGAGCTTTGCTCCTTCTTCTGCTTCCCTTGTCCTGTTGACCCATAATCTTTGACTTTTGATGACTGTTTCACTGTAGAAAGTGCCCTTGAAGTCTTCGGACATAAATGTCACTTGAATCTGTTCGTATAATAAATAAATAAATAATCAACTTGCTGTAGAATGGGAGTCAAAATTTCCGAAAAACTGACGGTTCTAGTTTTCTGATTCCTATTTGTTCTAAAATGAAAAACAGCATTATCATAAGACCTTAATAAAAATTTCTTATAAAATCATGTTGCCAAATGCTTTGATAAATTTCCAACGATAATGTACTTATTATCGTTATTTTCTTCAGCACCTTGAACAGTGGAACGTTAGTTGAAAGCAACTTTGAAAAACAAATTATAATGGATGTAATGGACGGAAGCTACAGACCTTATTCGTCTTGTATGAACTTGTATGAAACAGTGACATTATTTTAATACATAGGCTGAAGCATTCATGAAAGTTTGAATTTTGTGATTTGCGAAAAGATTCTGCAACAATAACTTGAGATTCCAGGGCAATTGAAGAGAACCTGGCACTGACGTTCCTTGCCGTACGGTCACATAATGGGTATCAACCTTCGGATTGAGAACTTGACGCTTGGATGACAAATATTAATTGTTGATAAGACTGGAAACTTGAATCTAAATGGGTCCGAACTCAGATCCAGACTCAACTTTGAATGATAAAATTGTTGGATTCCAGACCCAGACCCAATTGCCATCTGTGTACGTCTTAATTAGATTCATTGGTTCAAAAAATACAGTAAGTCATTAACCAAACGCTCGCGACATCCTCTTGACGTTGTCTATTCATGAGCTAGTATGAAAATTAAAAGATACATCTTACACTACCAGGAGTGGGTAGTGGAAAGGGTAGTTGGATGATTAACGATTCAAATTTGTCCAGAATGCTTTAGGGGTCGAGTCGGGGGTATAGGCTGTCCATAGCGTCCGTTGTTACAAAAAATACGCATAGATGGTGCTCGTGATCATGTAAAGAAAAAGAAAAAATCCTTAATAAATGAGGAACTTGACTCAAAATATGTTTGTCGTATAATTGTTGCTTACCTATACATGGCGTCAAGTCACCTGGAACCCACAAACCAGTATTTGGCCTTCTCTTCGATTGCTTGCACTTCATTGCAGACCTCGTGCTTGATTTGTCTTGATAATTGACATGCCCTAATGTGCATTTCACATCCAAAGAGGAATTGAATGAAAAACCAGTAGCGGTGTTCGTTTTTATTATAGGTTGAGCCTCGACGTTAGAGACATTGAAATGAGGCACTGAGCACTCAATTGCTGAAATTCAAAGTAAATCATTGCAGTATACATATGCAGCAAGCTTCGTCACTTTTTCTATGTCGGTAGATGTTCCTTATATTCTGCCTTGGACTACGGAGACATGACTACGAGCTTCGTAGAAGTGCTATGTGCAAAGACGATGGATTCCACCGAAAGATGGAATGGCTTTTAAGATAGCGTCCCCTGATACATACAGATAGACACACAGGAAAATTCTAGAGTTAGGGTAAACTTTGAATATTTTGAAAACAAGTTATCATGGGTGTAATTTACCCTTGCTACTTACATTTGGACGTAAGCTATAGAACTAATTCGTCTTGCATGAAACAGTGACATTAGTTAAATACATACTAGTATGCTGAAGCATTCATATTGTGCATGCACCTTTAAAAGACACTGATCGATAAAATTGTAGAATGAAGGGAATAATGAAGGAAGTGACGTTTTTAAGTCAAAAGACGTATTGCAACAATCAACCAAAGCAGGTATTATACTGAATATCAATAAGGAAGATAATATGGAAGATAATAATTCGCTCTTTATGAATATGGATGCAATATTCTTCTTATTCTTTAGAAATTACAGTATTATTTTTATTGCCTAAGGACTAATAAAGAAGGGAAGGATTGCTGTAATTGAATTCGAGCACCATATTTAGAAAAAGCTCAATTAATCCAAACTTCTAATGTTTTATGCAGCACAGAATTTCTCCGTTCGTTATTTTCACCGAAAACGGACGGTAACAGAGCATACAAAAGTTGATATAAAAATTCAAAAATGCACCAAAAATTCAGATAAGCAAACTCTTCCTATTATCTAACTAGTGGAAAGGATGCTGTATGAGTTGGAGCTGCATGCGGGACGAATTTTCGGCCCGGTTCGCAGGCCGGTTAATGCCTGTACGGTAATCATGTATACAACATTCCCTAAATTCTACACAAAATGCCATAGACTTTAGTGAGAGCATCCAAAACATCAAAGATGACTTTTGCATCATGCATTTGATACAGCTACGAAGTAGGTGCTTATGTAAAGCTAACGGCGAAATTATAAATTCGTAAGATCTGAAAGTGCTAGTAGCATTAGTAAAAATCACAACACTGTACACTCCATGATTATTTTCACTTTATCTTCCTTTTAAAAAGATAACTGCTAAGCAGAACATTTAGCCCACTGAATATTATCAAAAATGTCATATAAGAATGAATTGTCAAATATAAGAAAAAATATCAAATAAGAAGAATTTGTCAACTAGCGTTGAAAGTGCTACTCTCCATTCGTTAATTTTCCAACTGACAAATGACATTCCTAGTAATTTGAACACAGAATAAATTGTTTTGTTCATCTGCTTCGGTTTGTTAGAAGTGTGATTAATACGAAATCGACGGCACATCGAGGAACGTATTAAGTGGGCAAAAAGGAATTCATAATACCCTACAGAGAAAGGAAAAAGTCGTGCGTTGCTTGCGGATTAATGTGAGTTCCATCAAACTTCTTCGATTGCCAAAATTCCTTCAGATTGTTCCTCTGATGACAGCTTATTGTTTGCCATTTCAAATAGCAAGAGATACACAAATTATCCATTCGACAAGGAGCAAGTTGTCTAATGCTGTGATGTGCCATTTCGATATTAAGGCTAGATATGATTCTTCCTTTCTAGGAAACCTAGGACACCGAAGACACTCGCAGATGAATCCAATTCTGTGAATTTGAATTAATCATTGCAGTTCAACGGGATTTACTTGGAGGTTTGAGCAGTCGATAAAGTGATCATCTGGGGGGGTTATCCCTTCCGCATCTGCACACTGCAACACACATTTAAGATTTCCCCGCCACAAAGGCGATAAGCCGGTGCTCCACAACGGTTAATGTCAAGTGTCCCAAATTTTCAATAACCAAGAATTCATGGCCAACATTTTTTAATCAAAGTTGTATCTGTAGGACCTGTTTTAGAAAATAGAAAAATGAGTAAAGAGAATGAGCAGAAATTCAAACAGTGAAAACAAAAATGCAATGATTCAACAAAGTTTAGTGTTCATGGCTCTTTGTCTTGTGGAATTTCATCAGTTTATCTTCATGTGCATACAATGCAATTGACTGGTTCAAATTCAGTCGAAACAAGCCATGATTTTCAATAGCCTATCCAGCCGACTCCGCTTATTTGATAATATGCTCACAACATGGGGAAAGTCAATCCGCGCCGATAAGGACGTGGGGAATTAGAGGAAGAAAGGCAAACTATCGTCCTATTTAAAATACTGACATTTGTCAGTGTCAAGTGCTCACTAATCAAATGCATTTATCTAAGTCTGAGTCCTGCTTTCGATGGCCTGTGGTCCATTTTTGGGCCACATTGCCCACCTTGAGAAGTACTGGTTCAAACGACTTTATCATTTCTTACTTTTCGTGTGAAGAATAGATACAAGTAAGTGCAAATGTCAAGTTACAAAAGTTGAATTCAAACTTACTGAATGAATACTTACGTTTACATACTTCGATCTGGTTTGAATGGATGTGCATTTCGGTTGTGAAAAGTTCTGGGTTTCTATCTGAAGTTGCCGAACCTGTGCAATAAAACTGATTGGGAAGAAGACCTTTATCATCCAGTTTTTCATTAAGACCTTTGTCATCTGGCGTCATTTGACTTTCTCTGTAGAAACCGTCCTTACAATTAACAATTCCTTTAGTTTTCACAGTTGTACGGTTAGGTGAAAGCACCATAGAATCGTAATTAAATCCCGCAACAAGGAGTAATTTCATATCGCAAGCGACCGCTACAAATGGAGAAAACATGATTAGCATTTTCAAAATTAAGAGAATGATAAAAAGTACTTTATGTGAGCACTTAGTTGCGACCGTATGCTTGATCGCATTTAATTTACCCCTCTACACACTGTTTTTTCGAAAGTGCACCAAAATCATGATTTATCCGAGCTTGCATGGCGGTACTTACTCACCACGTCAAAGCAACTTCGTTTTTGTCGTTGAATGCTTGTGAAGATCGCATTGTGCTTGTTTTTCGCCTCTCTTGTCCAATACGTAGGACTTCGATTGCTGCATCAGTGGGCAATTTTGTTTTTGCCACTATCTTCAGTTGACGGATTTTCCAAATGTATGTTGTGCGTCATTTTCCCCGGTTTCTGGAGTTGTTCGTCCACTAATCCCTTTGTCTTCTTCATATCACTTGCTAATTGATTCAATCATTTGGATGCTTTTAGCCATTTTTTGTTTCCTTAGTCATTTGTGCTATTGTCATCGATCGAACTACCTATTTCCATCGAGATCCATAGATCTGTTCATGCACCATTCAGTTCTTAAGTTAGTGCTAGTACATGACGTCTGGATTGAAAGTTGATTTATGAGAGACACGAAATGGAATGAGCTAAATAAATATAATATTTAGTCTATTCAAAATATGTTTTAGTTGTTTTAACTTTTAGCTCGTCACATAGCTTCCATTAGTTTCAAGATCGTATTAATCTTGCAGAGAAGAAATCACTTGCTAACATATCAAAAACTATACACTATTGCTATAAATATTCAATTATGTATATATACAAGGTGTTTCAAAAGTAGGCTAACAGTTGATTTTGCCCTAGGAAATCTATGTTGACCGTTCTATTGGCGATTTACACCTGAATCAGTCGATGGATATCCATGATCAGTCCAACATGAGCCATAGACTTAGAAGTAATTGCTATTATCATTTAGAAGTCTATGCAGTAGCATTCCATTGGCAAAGGAATTTTGAAATCTATCATGGACAAGATATAGCACCAATCTGACATTACGTACATGGATATGTTCAATTAATTTGATTTGAATCAAACACTGTTAGTTTGACTTGAAGTGAATTAAACAAGCTTGAAGCTTTTTTGAATTTGCTGCTTCTGTCATGTCAGGTCATCTAAAAGATGATCAGAAAAAATGGATTTTGAAATCCTTTTGGAAAAACAAGAATGCTGAAAAGGTGCGAATGGAATGGAGAGATGCCTTTCACAGCAATCCTCCATCAAGATTTGCTATTTATCGCATTCGAGATAAATTTGAAAAGACCGGTTCGGTAGAGAATGCACCGAAGTCAGGACGCCCTCGATCAGTTTCAATAACATCAAACGAGGAGCTAGTGGCCCAAACATTTGTTCAAAGTCCGAAGAAGTCAACAAGAAGAGCCTCATTGGAGTTGGACATTTCTCTAAGCTCTACTTGGAGACTGATGAGGAAAGTTGAGTTGAAACCATACCGACCCAGACTGTTGCAGCACCTTCTACCGGATGATGCTGAACGACGCTTGCAGTTTGCTGTGCTCATGTTGTCGGAAATTCGGGAGAACCCAGATTTGCTTGACAAGATAGTTTGGTCTGACGAAGCCAGTTTCAAACTATCAGGTCACGTAAATAGACATAACTGTGTCTACTGGTTCCCTGAAAATCCGCACATGGTATCAACAAATGAGCTGAACCAGCCTGGCTTAACCGTCTGGGCCGGTATGTCAAGCAACGGTGTGATTGGGCCAGTATTTTTTGAAAGAACTGTGACGGCTGAGGTGTACCTTCAAATGCTCCAATCCTTTGCGATTCCTGAGATGCAGTCATTGAACAACTTCAATGAGCTGTACTTTCAGCAGGATGGTGCACCAGCGCATTTTGCAGTGAGTGTCAGAAGTTATCTGAATGACACTTTTCCAGGAAAGTGGATCGGGAGATGTGGTAGCATCCTTTGGCCTCCTCGCTCTCCCGATCTAACTCCGATGGACTTTTTCTTTTGGGGCGTTGTAAAGGAGAAAGTGTACGGACGAAAACCTCACACACTTTCTCAACTCCGCTCCTACATCACAGATGCCTGTCAAGAGATCAGTGATGACAGGAACTTATGCAGAACTGTGTGCCACAGTGTGGCCGAAAGACTACAAGAATGTGCCGATGTCCATGGTGGACATTTTGAGCATTTGCGTTCGTGAATTTTTGCAACTTTAAGTTGATTAATTTTTTGATATGTTGAATAGGCCTTGGTTATTCATTTGTTCATTTATTTGTTAGGAAACCAAGCAAACAAAATGGTAGTTGTTTTAATGTTAATACCTTTATTAATTTCAGCCTCCTCTAGGCCATCGTCAGAAGCTTCTGACGATGGTCTAAGAGGAGGCTGGAATTAACAAAGGTGAAGGACATTTGGATGTCAGCTGTTCTTCCTTCTTCGCCTCCCTGTCTTGTGTTGACGACAGCGTCTTCGTGCACCAGGCTGAGGGGCGCGGAGGACATTCGAATGTCAGCTGTTCTTCCTTCTCCGCAGTAACACTGAAACAACTACTATCTTGTTTACATGGTTTCCTAATAATTTTTTTTTGATAGATGTTGGATAGTTATTCGACTTCTCATGATCGGTATAGATTCAAATTGGGTTGTAGTGAAATATGTAGGCATGAAAACACTGGAGATCATGAGATATTTTAATATGATTTACGCGATGTCAAAGAGTATTGAATTTTTGCCCCTTACGAATACAAGGCATATTAGCTATCTGTGGCATCGTGAAAAAGATTATTATGACATAGCTTATTAATCTATAGCATTAAGACATAGCTTTTCAAGGCCAATTTCTACTGTTAGCCTACTTTTGAAACACCTTGTATATATATACATATATATATATATATATATATATATATATATATATATATATATATATATATATATATATATATATGTAAAAAGAAGAGAACCAAAAGGTGGCTTTGGTGTTGCCGCTTTCCGTATTTATCAAACTACACTTGTCAGACACCAAGAAATTATAACAAACTGAAAGGCAACTATACATGATGATCTCTATTTAATGAGGGTCTCTATTTAATGACTTAATTTTATGCATTTGTGAAAAGATCTTTCGGTTTTTCTGTGTTGACATTTTTCTTCTGGTGCTAGTGTTCGCAAGATAATAAAAGAATACCATTTTTTTATTACAAAGTAAGTCGCATTGTCACGCGATGTTTCGGATGGTAACGACCGGTCCATTTTCAAGCTTGCAATGACTTCAAAATTATTGCAAATGAGATTTAAATGAAAATCTCTGATATAGATATGTACAATGATGCAATAATGATATGTGACAAAGATCATGGACATCTTAACAAGTCAAAACTCTAACATAATGTTTGAATAGAAAATCAGACATCAAGATATCTCGTGCTTCCCTTGCTTATAGCACATTGTAATATCTTGGATTTAATTGTTATGTTCGAATTCAATTCTACAATCAAAAAGGAAATATTGTTGAACGCAGAGCGTCATATTTTTATTATGCTTAATTTCCATGTAAAAAATCTCCGTGCAACAATGACATTTCATGCACGGAGAATATAAACACATTAAAATGGAATATCACAAAAATGAATCAAGAAGTAAGTCACTCGAAAGTTATTGTCACGACATTTGTTTCCATGTTCGCCTCAATTTTCATTTTCTTGTTAGGATCTGAGCTGATGTGGCATTCCCTTGAAGCATCCAGTCGAATTTTTTCCTTTATTACTGTTATCGAAGTTGTTGTTGTCGTTGAAGAAGATTCCATTTCTTCGACAGATAGCAGTGATGTGTTCAGCATCTGTGAATATAATCGTTTCTCTCCATCCTTCTTGCGCCTGACATATCTTTCCACACTCTTAACATTTTTGTGTCCTGTCACTGCCGCGATATCATTTGATTGTAACCCACTGTCACGCAGGGTTGAGACGACAGTTACCCGAAGACAATGGTTTGCATAAATCTTTTTGAGCTTTGCCTTTTCAGAAATGCTCTTCATAAAAGATCCGATGGAGTTTACACCCAAAGATCTCTTTTCACAGTACCAGAATGTTTGGTCTATGTACTTTTTCAACGGTATTGGAAATAATAAATTGCAATCCGGTTTGATCTTTGAGAAGTATAGTCTTAGACATGAAACAGGACACCGGTTAGGACATTCAGGAACATCGTATATGCGTGCTTGAGATAAATTTTCGAAGTCTTTGGTTGACAATGATACTCGTACATTTTTAGTGATGTATGTTGTATTTATGTAAATGTATTGCATCAAATACATTGCATCAAATAAAAATTCCAACGCATTCTTTGGTAAGTCACGCAAAACTTCTCGACCACGCAATGCAAGGTAGTAAACAATCGAAAACCATGCTTCTTCCTGAAGAACGTCTGGCGTGTCACGTGTGAAATAATCTTTGATTTTCACTAAATCATCCTTTTCAATCGAATCGTATTTAACATTGCTGGTGCCTTCATAATTCATCCACTTTTTGACCATTGCCTTCAATATGCCATTAGCCCTCTTGAACTGGACGTCATCAATAATATTGATTCTTCTGTCAACGTTGGGACTATTTAAGTATCTCTGTATCGCTGCACGAATGCAGACTAATGATGAAGCAGAATACGGTTTCCCATCTTTGGTTTCAACGAATAGTAGAAGAAGCATAAATAATTTGCCAGAATATTGATTGGTACCTTTTCGATCTTGGTTGACAATTTATTTTCTTCGAGGAAAGCTTTGGGTCTCTTCAAGTGCCTCTCTGTTTGAATTTTTGTGGATGTAGGTGTCGCAGCTGCTTCTGTGTTGGTTATAACTTGTAAAATTTCGTCATCAACATCCTCATATACTTCCATATTCTTTAGATCTTCCTGAAAACTTTTACTCAATTCTGTTATTTATCTTTCTCCACTTTCCGTTGTTACCCATTCAAGCATTTCATCACTCAGTCCAGATATTTCATTCTCAGGAATATTGTTCAAATTTGACAGTGACATTTTGATCGTGCCTGGTTTGCCAAGATAAACCTACGTTATATAGCATCTGATATTCAACTCAGACCTCAAAATTCAATCGAAATTAAGAGATTGGAATCAATTTATTCCAATCTTAATGATTGGAATGTTTATGATGCATTATGATTTCTTTTTCATGTTTATAGCATGGCTCTT
>CAJQUW010001367.1:0-10819 GCA_907163375.1 Prostheceraeus crozeri
ACCCTTTCAGTACGGACGACACGCTGTACGTGTCATGTATCTATTAACAAATTAACGGAATTAGAATCAATGCAATAGTACGATTATACCGTGACACGCAGAGCCTGTCATAAAACCATCGGTGAATGTTTCTGAATTATGATCACTCTCAAAGGACAGGTTCACCGAATTATTACGTAAGATTTCGTTTATTGAACAGATCTTTGAATATCATTCACACCGACAGAATTTGTTGATAGTTGTTGCTGTTCGAATTGCGCATTCATATCATAATGAGCACGCAAAGTGGTCGGCGGTATCCCCGGCGTTCTGCCATGACAGATGCGTTGAATTTGATGGGATTTGATACAAACGAAGATGGCAGTTCAGGCAGTGAGATTGAAGATGAAATACAAGATAATGACTTGCGAGATAACGACTCAAGTAGCAGCTCTGACGAAGATGCAGGTGGCAGCACTGGTGAATGGCGAACTGTCCAAAGTGGTACTGATTCCGTCAGACGTGGACCAGAATTTACTGGAACTACAGGACTACATCCACGCTTAGAGATTCCAAATGAATTAGAAGATGATATGTTTTTCTTAAATCACTTTTTCACTGACGACTTAATGCAAGATATATGCGACTACACAAACAACAGACTTTGGCAAGAATTAGTTGATAATCCTGAAAGCCAGAAATTACAAAACAGCAGACAAGTTACAGTCAATGAAATCAGAAAGTTTATTGGATTGCAATTTTTAATGGCTTTGAACAAGAAGCCTACGCTTGCATCATACTGGAGTGGCGATTTGGTGTTTCGTCAAGAGATATTCTCGTCACCTGAATCTCTATCCCGTGACAGATTTCAGTTAATTTTGAACTATATTCGCTTTGCAGACCCAGAAAATTTGGAAAATGATTATTTAGCAAAAGTACGACCATTTCTGGAAAAAGTTAATAATATATGCCAAAATACATACCTACCAAACCGTCAGATTTCTATAGATGGGACACTCATGCTGTTCAAAGGACGTTTAAGAATACGACAATATATCCCAAGCAAGCGTAGGAGGTATGGAATAAAGTCGTATGTATTGGCAGAATCCGAGTCGGGTTACGTTTGGAAGATGATGCTTCATGGTCTGAGTACTGAAAATCGGGCAGTCGGATTGTCTCATCGTGGTGCTGAAACATTATCAGTTACGGAACGAATTGTGATACAATTATCACACGACCTGTTTAATCAAGGTTACCACGTTTATCTTGATAACTTTTATACTTCCTGTAGATTAGCCCGATATCTGTTTCGCAATGGTACATTTATGACTGGAACTGTAAAAGCGAACCGGGGCGTTCCGAGCGATTTAAAGCACTTAAATCTGCCTGTTAAGTCTCAAGCTTATTCCCGCAACGGCGAAGTTCTTTGCGTAAAACTTGTGGATCAAAAGTCGTCTGGAAAGAAGACGGTTTACTTGATGGATACGTTTGCTGCTGCTGAAGATGTTGAGGTCAGCCGCATAGTCAAAGGTGGACACCACGAAACGGTGAAGAAGTCACGATCTGTATTGAATTACAATGCCCATATGGGCGGTGTCGACCGGTTGGATGCCGCACTTCATCATTACGATATCAATCGGAAAAATTATACATGGTTTGTAAAGTACTGCTTGCACTTAATTCAAATCATGCATTACAATTCATGGATTCTCTACAGGAAGAATGATGGTAAAATGAACTACCTAGATTACTGCATGAAATCTGTCAATCGTTTGGTCTTACAAACAGGTATTGGACGAAATCCTGTCGGAAGACCTCGCCTGGTACCACGATCAACAAACAATCGATGCTTGGAGGAACGGAATCCACAACATAAACTTGAACGCATACCAGCAAGGGAAGGAGAACCTCGACCTCACAAGAGATGCCGTGTTTGCTACCAAGCCGGAAAGCGGAAAGAAACTGTCTTCCGATGTGCTGATTGCCCTGGACAACCTGGTCTATGTGCTGCTCCTTGTTTTTCAAAATATCATGAGTAAACCTGAAACTTTTCGAAACGTATTATGGGTTTATTGCGTTTAATATATTTTGTAGTAATAGCAGTAAATGGCTTTTGATTTTCCGTTACATTCGAGGTGCAAAAGCAGAAGTAATTAAAAGTAAAGTAACATTAAAAGAGTAAATATAAAATTGAAATGAAAAATGAGTGATTAATATTGAGTGGACTGTAAATAAAAGATGTGCAAATACATTGCAATAAACATAAAAAATTATACGCTCGAAAATATTTATAAATTTATATGATCGGTAATTGGTAATTGGTAGTCGGTTCTTTTTTAATTGCACAATTTCTAGGAAAACATAAGAGGTATATCTTATTCAGTCTTATTCAAAAAGCTTTCATGGAACACTCGATTGGGAAATTGGAACCAAGCATATAAGCCTATATGTCTTATGTTTGGTTCCCATAATGTGTATAATACAAGCTCGAAATAGATTGTGTTGTTTTAAAAAGATTAGCAAAAATGTGTAGAATTATTTACTGTGGTCGTAATGAGAATTATTCCTGTGTGAAATGAGAAATTAAGGAAAACTGTTTACGGTGTTATCATCGCATAGTACTGTACTTATTAGTCAAGTCAACTCTAAAACACCCAAAGATTTTGAGAACACCTATTTGCATTCCTTGTAGCAGTTTTCTCCGTCTTTTCTTCCGGAGAAAACATGTGCATCATGACAAGATCTAATGCTATTATCTGTTGCAATAACACCTCGAAATCACATAAAATGGACAAATAAAATATAGAAAATATACCTATTTGACACCTCTGGCGTGTCACCGTAACAGTGGACAATGATACTAACGACACGCATCGTGTGTCATCGTAACATCGAACAATGATTAATTTTCAAATTTTGTTACGTTGAATAATTATTGCATGACACACTGTGCGTGTCACTAGGACAGGTATCTTAATGATTTCGTGCTGAAAGGGTTAAGTTTAATCCGTCTTGGCAATCCCTTGCGTGTCGATGATTCTTTTATTAAATCAAGAGCAGCTGAGAGTAGTTCCCCTTGTATTTGTCGAGTTAGACACACATGTGTCTTAAGCGTGTGGTGTGCTGGCACGAAAAGGTCACACATTAGTTTTGTTTTAAAGACAGACGTCATATTTGAAGGTAATATGTAGTTGATTGAGTTAACTCGTTCAATTTTCTCCTCTGCTTCGGTGATATAACTGTTATATCCCCGAAACAGAGGGGAAAATTGAAAGTTTCTTTTGTGTTTGATGAACCAAGTACCTGCCAAAGAGAAGTAACTATAGCCTGTTGTTGATAGGACCAAGGCAAAGCGAAGTATTTACAAATATCGTAGATACTTCGCTTTGCCTTTGACCCAAGCGATTTTGAGCTGCAGTTACTTCGTTTATCGATACAGGAAGGTACATAAATTAATAGAATCCCTGTTAAATCTTAAAATGTTGAGTAATCGAAAACCGAAATTTTGTAGTTACTTCGGTGTGTTATTTCTGAAGTGACATTTACTTCGGAAATGTCGCTTGATATGACTGCAATGAACGATTGTGAAATTGCTCTTTCTAAATGTTCTTCCATTGTCTTCACTGCTTCTGATGATACCTCCGCATTCTGTGTTTCGTCCGATGACTGACGATCGATCTTGGAAATTTGTGGACCTTACTCTTCCTTGGTGAGATTGAATCTCTTCAGTAAATCGAAACAGCATATCTTAATTTACAGCAACTTTCTTTTCTAGCATGGATTAAGGATTGCGAAGATATTGTAGGATGACCGATTGATTTCGCGTAGTGATATTGAATTATTCTCGGTTAGACAACTTCCCGTTTCCAGATCAATATTTGTTCAGCAAAATTAAGCGGTATTTAGAAATCATAAAACTGGTTTTCGGTATTTCGGAGAGTGGAAACTGCCGGTTTTACGGTGATACCGGTATTGCGACCCCTAAACTGCATCAGCGCCATCTGTTATTTTCTACAATTATTAATTCCAAAATGACCTACCTTGACAGCTTACTGACTATCAGCTGACACGGATAAATGCGGCAATTAGTTTTGTGCAGACGATGCCAATTTTAATGGCCATGTTGACTTTATAAACTCGATATTTCGGATGTTACACCCTTATTAGATTGTTAAGTAGAAACATTTTCAGATTAACTAATTGACAGGTTGTACCCGACCCGCAATAGAATGCGACAATGAACGACAACAACAAAAAGCAACATTTCTTCAAGATGACCAATGCTGCGCCGGTTACGGTCTATCTCTCTCAGCTGAATGAAAGGATAAGGAAGGCCGGATTCATAATCATATCATAGCAATGGACAATTGTCGTGTGTCGCATCAATAGGACACGTGGTTGATTTGGATATTTCTGTCAACATTTGCATTGCGATTTGTTCTCACTTATTGCTAATCTTCTCTAGTGATTGTCTTACATAATCCTTGTTTAATCAGTTGTCAGATCCGCTCTGATAGACCTAACATCAATAAGAGACTCACGGCAAATGATAATGGTCTTTCCTATCTCTCGAACTGTATTATTTTCATTTGCGATTGCAGTTGTCAATCGGTGATGTTCTAAGGTAAGCAAATTTCTACATCAACAGTAAAATGCCCCTTAGACGAGTTCCGCTTGTATTACAGCGTAATGTTGGGCTCTTAATTTACGTTAGTCGTTGAAATTATTTATATCAATAAGTTTATTATCGAGCTGCTAGAGGTGGTGAGGTTTATGATGACATGTTACGGGACCAATCTCACTCCCCGCTAATGACGCATTATTGTTGTGGTGTTTACAAAACTAAATATTGGTTTTTCAAAATTTCAATCTCTTCTTTAAGCTTCGACAACCAAATGGAAGGTCACGGTTCAGTCATGTCAACTGGAACTTAGATGGAATGTCCTCGCAATATAAAAAGTTTATTCGTTTAACGATAGGGAATAAAAATGCCAGCATGCACAAGATTGGAAGACTATAAAAACGTAGAGTGATGTGTAATGAATAGCGGTACGTACACAAAGTTGTCTGCAGCAATAATGTTTTCATTTTCCAATTTTGATTCCTTTGGAATGTATGACCCCTGCCTGTTTTATCAATCAAAACGTTGGACATCTAATGTGTTAATATTTTGCAAAGCTACATTTTGGGTAGTATTAGAGTATAAATGTTACCGGACTACGTTCTGCATATTTATTTCTATGCATGTGTTGAAAAGTTGATATTAACATAGACGTAGCCCTCAGAGCGCATGAGCATTATTTTACAGTCCCTGTTCAACTTTACAGTCCCCGGTCAACTTTTCAGTTTTGCGGTCAACACTTTGCAGTTCGTGAACTTTATGCTGCAAAGTATATTTGCGCCATGATTTTTTTCTCTATGTATTTTATTGATTGTAATGACATTGAATATCCTTGACAAGTGCCTACATCTAGCATTTGCAGCATAGGAGCAAAAATATGAAATTGGCGAACAATTCATTATTAATACAAGTATCAGAGTTGCAACTACAGAAATGATCATAAAAAGTGGACCATCTAAATTTTGTCTGACTTTAATGAAGCTTTGTCAGTTACAGGTACAAGTTCGGCAGACTAATGAAATAAAGATTGCAATAAAATTTCCTTTGTTGTTCAGTAGCTCTGTAGAGCCACATGACACTTAAAAGGGTCAGTGGTAGGTTCACTGGTGGTCACTAATATTTCACAACCTCACCAGAAAGTTCAATCAATCATCGAATCCGGAAAGACATGCTTCCGATTAGGCTGCTGATCACTACTTGATCTAAACTGTCCCTCTCTTGCCTTAACAAAACTTCAAGTCGAGAAAGAATTAATAGACTCACCCTGGACTTCAGTAAATGTGCATTTGCGAATTTTTTGCATATCCATCGGAATTCATGTTATGCCTTTCGATATGGATTTCAGTTAGGCCATTCATCCATATCGCAGCACAAATAAGCAGTCTTTTACTTCCTTGATTCAGGCAATGTCAAACGATCACGAATTGCATCACCTGATCTCATCCAAACTCTGACGGCCATCGCGACCTCTGAGGCAGCCAAAAGCTTCATCAGTCTAAACAAGTCGATCTCATTTAGAAACCCAGTGGCAATGCTATATCGGCCACTTCAGTCTCAAGCTCTTTTGGTTAGCGGCCAATTCGATCCATCCCTGATAGTCTCTTACGGCTTATTAAGTGCTCACTTTTCAGACGACGTGTCACTGATATGGCAGAAACCGACAGTTTCATATGTGAACTGCTCAACTGGCCGAAGTAAAAGTGGGATCGTTTCTTACAAAGCGAATAGTGATCCGAACTGTTCGAAAGCTTAATTTCTTTCCTTTCTGACCTGATCCAACTTTTCTAGGACGGGAGAA
The DNA here is from genome assembly GCA_907163375.1 of Prostheceraeus crozeri. Classification (NCBI taxonomy): domain Eukaryota; kingdom Metazoa; phylum Platyhelminthes; order Polycladida; family Euryleptidae; genus Prostheceraeus; species Prostheceraeus crozeri. The sequence continues at coordinate 6,399 of CAJQUW010001367.1, forward strand.
AAGTTAGTTTTCCGCCTTTGATGGTGGTCTTTGGGAAAACTACTTTTCGGCAATCTAGCCGTTCAGACTGTCCACACAAAAGAGTGGAAGCTTTGCCCTTCAAAAACTCTTTTACAAGCTTCGACTCACAAGCCGAATTCATCATGCATGAATTCGGAACCGAATAGAAACTTTGTTTACTACTTATCTGGGTCATCCAAAAATTTGATTTGAATGTGCTGAGCAGACGTCTAGACATTATAGATATTGAAAGCTTGAAAATGACCTCATTATCACCAAAAGATGTAAACAACTTTTTAACAATATTCATAAACAGTAAATTATGCAATAAAATTGGAAGATCATAACTTCTCTAAAAGTACACCGATTTCGACGAGTAGCACATCAAAAGAATGCTTAGAGAGAGCCCTTTCACCTCGTGTTTGATTCACTATCATGCACACATGCTTCCATATTGAAAATTTGAGATTTTTGAAAGTGGCAATTTTCACATTTTGACCTCTGTCCACCTTAAACAATGACAGATACGAATATGTAGTAGCTCATTGAAAAGCTGAGAACATAAGCTCTCGAATGGTGTAAGGCCTGTCAATGTAACATGAAAATGAAAATCTACAGGCCTTGAAGATGATCAGCAAGTGCTGATCGAAATATATTGCACATTTTATATTTTGAATATCGAACAAAACTTGGTTCTCTCCAACTTAACATAATCATGTGAAACCAAGGCATTTTCACAACATTATCTGTATCACGAGCGTGGGTCTCGCGCATTCCGGCTACATCTCACGCTCTCACGCTGAAGGGGAAATTTCTCACTCATTTAAGAAATTTGTCGCGCTTTCGAATTTTCAGTTTAATTCCTAGCGATATTCCGAGGACAGCACAAACGTGTGATGATTTAGGCTGATCATTTGAAAGATATGCATTGTTACTGAACCTAAAATCTATGACATCAAAAATCCAAGATTTTGATCTGCAAAAGACTCAAATCTATGATAATTTTCTACACAGCCCATGCAGCTCAGAACATGAAGTATGTAAAGCTTGAGATATCTACGAGTCCAAATTATGAACCATAGGAATCATCTCTGTCATTTTCACTGGGAATGCGAAGATGGACGGTGAAATGCTCCTACCTCAATGGTATTACATAGCAAATTAGACGGCCTTAATCATGCAATTAAGGCCGTCTAATTTAGATTTGGAGATATATAAACGACTGTCATAGAAAATGACTGTTGAAATATCGGCGGACAACCCGACTTACTCAGTAACAATGGCAATTAATGAGACACAGTTTGATTCTAATGAAAATCATCTTTTACATGATCAATTAGCCATGACCATAGACTCACCAAGCTTACTATCAATTAATTAAGAATCTATGCAGATGAAAAGAAATCGCATGCTAAACTTCAACCATGGATATCTACATGTAGTAGAGTGCTTCAGCGAAACAGGGGGAAGCATAGAAGTAGGTATTCTATGGTATTTTCCATGGGTTTTTCTATGGTATTCTATGGTAATTTCTATGGGGGAAAGGGTCATTGTGATGTAGTTATAGATTTCCATGGATAGATATCATCATCGATAGAAATTCAAAACGACTAATCAATACAGTAGCATGGATTTCTATATAGTATAGTATATATAGTATAGTATATTGAATTGCTTCCCCATAATTTTGTCATAGCGCTGCTCATATCTATTGCAAAGAATCTTGATTGATTACATTGCACGCATGGATGTAGTAGGTGCTCGTATGATGTGATTCAGTGTCATTTGTCACAATAATGTCAGGTTAAATCGTACTTGAGTATTGTACGCTTCATCGAAGATAGAAGTTTCACTTGGGTTTACCTAAATTCGTTTTTGCTACTCTACCAAATTATGCGCTCTCTATATGCTTGAACCATAGTAAGCTGTAAACGTATAAGCATTCATGCCATAATGCATTAATTTGATGCTTTCTAGATAGTGGAACTATTTGTAATATGCCTGTATGTGCCCATGTAATTGACGAAGATAATGCGCATGGTATTTTAAAAAAACTCTAAGCCAGTTTAAATATAGCCTACCTGTTGTGGGTGCCTCTAATGATCTTCGTATTGCAAAATTTGATTTTCTGATTCAATGCTATCCAACCATTCAATGCATTGTCCGCTTTTGACAATAGCTTATCAATGGATCATTCATATTGAGAGCGTATTGGAATTATATTTTTGATTGTGTGAATGCATTTACAATATATGATTTGAATTAGATTGTGATGAAAATATATTAATTTTCTCTCTTCTTGGACTGCATGTACATAGATGAGATTGGTTGGGTCCAAAAACTGGTCAAAATAATATCAACAAGCCTACATTCGAATCATCAGCAAAGCATTTCGTCGACGAATGGTTGGTTGGATGTATATTCTCAAAATTAATGGATCCCAAGTCAGGGGTGTCAAGATATTCAAGTTCTGATAGGTTTATTGGCAGCAAACATGTTTCAGTAGGCAAGCTACCATCATCATTGACAACGGTCAATAAACAGGGATGCAATATATACAGTGCGAATGAGACAAGAAAAATCAATATAGGAAAAGCGGCTGTGATTGGCTGCGGTTATTCATTAGGTACTGTGAATGAAGGAATGACTTTATGTACAATGATTCAGCAATTTTCGTGTATGGAGTGCGAATGAGAATTTTAAAATTATCTTAATTTGGGATGCGAACATGAAGAGATATTTCGGATGCTGGTCGACCTTTCACTGTATATATTGCATCCTTGTATATTGACCGTTGTCACTGATGATGGTAGCTTGCCTACTGAAACATGTTTGCTGCTAATAAACCTATCAAAAGCTTACGGCTTCTCACTGTCAATATTCATGTTCATTGAAATTTCTGAGACATAAACATTGTTTAAAAAATGTCACAATGTCATCTATTAAAAATGCACTCGCTGCATTAAAAGATATCATTAAAAACTTGCTTATACAGTATTGGCCATGGTATTAGAAATTTTTAATTATCTTGTAAAAAAAGAGGGAAATCATCATTAAACCAAAATATGCACATGTATCATCGATTATTTGATTACAAAATATTAGAAAACAATGTGTAACACGAAAATAAAGGAGCATCAATACAGGAAAATCAACACTTCGTAGCGTGTCCTTTGTTTTTCAAAACTTTTTGATACGGTTTGGCATTGACAATACAAGGTTTTTGCACAGTTGGGCACTGATGTCACGGCACCAAACAGACTTTATCATTTCCTCAAGATGACTAAGGGATGTAATTTCAATCTTTGATATTTTTTCCTTCATAATCGCCCACAAATTTTCAATCGGATTCAAGTCGGGTGAGTAACTCGGCCAATCAAGCACTTCGATCTGATTGGTGTTCAGCCACTCAGCCACAGTTTTTGCTTTATGACATGGTTCGGAATCGTGTTGAAATATCTCGAATGATAGGACGTTCATCCAGAGAGGCACTTTGTCACACAGAACATTCTGGTATCGTTGAGAATTCATCATTTGACCTTTTGGGACAAAATAGAGACCACCGCGGCCACCGTAGGAGAAACATCCCTAAACCATAATTTGTGGGCAATGCTTTACGGTCGTTGTTACAAATCTCGGATCGTAGGGATTTGATGCAGGAGGTCGACGTACAAGGCCCCGCACATCATTGAATTGTCTAAAAGTACTCTCATCGGAAAATAGCACTTTTTCCCAGTCTTCCGATGTCCAATGAGCATATTTTCGGCAAAATTCAATACGGCGTTTCACAGCTGCCTTCGGCATCAAGGGCTTTTTCGACGCGATGCGAGACGGTAGCTTGAGATCAACCTGTAATCTTCTTCTGATGGTGCGTGTCGACACGTTGGAAAACGAAGGAAGCACAGCTTTGACTTAAGAAGATGTAATGAAAGGTTGACTATTCACCAATCGCTTCAAAAGAACATCATCTCGTCGGGTAGCTTTTCTATTCGGACCTTTGCGCTCTTTAGAAATCACTCCGTGGATAATGCGATTCACTGTATAGCAAGACAGTAACAATCGATCGGCGATTGCATTTTGTCGATAGCCTTCTTCGTGTAAAATAAGAACTTGAGCTTTTAAAGTTGCGCTGATGTCTGCTTTCCTACCCATGTCAATGAGAATTCGTCTATGTATCAGAATTTGTGACGTTTCACCTACTTAACACTATAGGTTGCATGAAAGAAAAATCTATAAATTACCATAGAAAGCTGATATTTCTTCTCTAATGAATCAGCATATGAATTTGAATAAAGAGCGTCATAGAAAGCCAACAGATTCAGACACTATGAGAGTTATATTTAGATGTTAATGACCTTATATCTCTACCAAATCGTATTTTGCAGAAAATTTCTAATGCCATGGCCAATACTGTAGATGGT
>CAJQUW010001368.1:0-25000 GCA_907163375.1 Prostheceraeus crozeri
TAACCAAAACAATTAGGTCAAAACTTTTTAAAAAATAAAAGTATTGCAAAAAAGATTGTTAATTTAGCAACCAAAAATACAAAAAACTTAATAGTTGAAGTAGGCCCTGGTGGGGGTGCTTTAAGTTATTTTATAGATAAGTTACCAAATAAAAATAAAGTAGTAATTGAAATTGATAAACAGTTTATAAATGACTTAAAAAATAAGTTTTTAAACTGTAAAATTATTAATTTAGATGTTTTAAAAATAAACTTTAATGAGTTATTAAATGAGTTTAAAACATCTAAAAAAATAACTTTATTTTCAAATTTACCTTATAATATTTGTGGAAAAATTTTATATCATCTAACAACTTTTGCAAACATTATTGATGAACTTGTTATAATGGTTCAGTATGAAGTTGGGAAAAGAATAATTGCAAAAAAAAACACAAAAGAGTATAATGCTTTTTCTATTTTACTGCAAAACAACTTTTATATAAAAAGTCACTTCAAAATTAAAGCTTGTGAGTTTTTTCCAAAACCAGAAGTAAATAGTATGGTTATTTTTTTAAAAAGTAAAGAAAAAACTTTTAATAAAGAATTTCATAACTTTATAAAACAATGTTTTTCTTATAAAAGAAAAACATTGTTAAATAACTTAAAAGATAAATATAATATTGATTTACTAAAAGAGTATTTAAATAAAAATAATTTAAATTTATCGACTAGAGCAGAACAATTAAGTATTATTATTTTTAAAGATATTTTTTTTGAAATTAAATTAAGTTTTTAAACATCCTATTAACAATAGGTTAAGTAATTTTTTTATAAATTTCACTTTTCCTATATTAAAATTAATTATTAATCATGTTTATAAAATTAGTAAAATTATTTTTTATTTTTTTTCTTCTAACAAATTTTTTTTTTTTTTAGAGAAGAAATTTTTTTTGTATAAAAAAAAAAAAAAAACTTCTAATATATATTATTACTACTTACTTGCATTTTTTTTTTCTTCTAAAAACGTGTTTTCTGTAAATTCTCTGTCTTTTCCTTTTTGGTCAAAATCAATAATTTTATAATTAGTAATTCAATGATTTTTAAAAATTGATGTTGTTGTTTTTACTTTATAGTCAAACCATGAATCTAAATTTTTTTTATCTTCTAATCTATTAATTCCGTCTACCCAAGAATAATCTTTTTCTAAATCAATAATTGTAGATACATAAGAATTTAAAATGTCTAAACGTCATTTTGCAATTTTAAATAAAAAAATAAAGGTTTCAAGTGAATGTAGTTTTGAATCTAAACAACTAAACTTCTCTATAAAATAATCAATTAAAGATTTATTTTCTGTTTTAATTTTATAATTTTTATTATCTTTTGCGAATTCTATTAAGTTAAAGTTTTTATATAATCATAGTATATCTTTTTCTTTAAATAAAAAATTTGGTTCCATAATCATTTCTGGAGTTAAAGTTACATCAATTAAACCTTTTTTTCCACCAGTATTATAACCATCTCTTTGTGGAATATTTTGTCAATATCATAAAGATTTTGTTTTTGTTTCAAAAGTTTTGTTACAGTTTTAGTATTTCCTTTTCGTGTTCCATATGAATAAATATCTTTTTTTGCAAAACCTTTAAATATAGGGAGTAAATGGAAAAATAGATTTAAATTTTGTGTATTAAATGATTCAATATCGCCGTTTTCTTTATTAATTTTTACCAAGTTTTTTTCATTTAAAAAAAAATCATTAGTAAAAAAATTACCACCATATTCAATATCTACTTTATTTGTTTCATAATTTGAATTTATCTTATTTAATTTATATTTAATGAAAATTTGATTTATTAATTTTTTTCAATCTTCCCCAACTTTAACATATGCTAAAGTACTAAATTGTTCTTTATCTTTTTTAGATGGCTTAACAATTCTAAATGTATAATTTCCAATATTAATTTCAATTTTTTTACCATTTCTATCTTTAACACCTTTTAGTGGTGTTTGAAGTGTTTGTTTATTTTTTAAAGTAGTTTTTATTTCATTTTCTAATTTAATTTGTTGTTTTAAATCATTAAATCACTTATTTAATTCTGTTTGATCTTTAAAATATCCATTATCAATTAATTCTTTTGCTGTAACACCTTCAATTATAGCTTTTACAATTAATTCATCACCAAAATATTTTGTTCATAATCTAATATGAGTTTGTAAAGTTTTCATTTTTTCAATTTTGTATCACTTTGATTTTTTTCATTTTTAAGATCATATTCTTTAATTTCTTTAAAAGTTTTATTAATTAAACCATTTTGACAACGATTAAAAAAACTAATAGGTGAAAAACTATTATATAACATATGATATATAGGTGCAGAATTTAAAATACTTTCACCTAAATTATTTGGATAATTTAGTTTTAATGAATATGGATAAGTTGGAAGTTTATATTCTAATCCGTCAAAGTTATGATATTTTCTATTTTGAAATGAATATTTATTTTTTTCATAATTTTCTTCACCTTTTGTATACATTAATCTATTTAAAAAATTAATATTAATATCTGAATTTTGCATTTTTTGAGTAGATAATTTATATTCATTTGGTGAACTTGAAGATATTAAATTCTGTGGTTCTGATATTTTATCAAAATTATCTGGTGATAATTTTTTTAAAGATAATAAATCTATTCTTGCGTCTTTTTTTAATTCACTTGCAGTGAATGGTTCAGTTTTTAATTTATATTCAATACCTTTATATTTTTGATTTTTTAACCAAGTTTGTATTTTCTTATATTTTTTTTTGTCTTTTTGTTTTATTTCATTTAAAAATTTTTTTATTCCTTCCTTATCATTATTTAACCATAACTTAAAAAATTTTTTCATTTCTTTAGCTGTTAAATCTATTCCTTTAATTTCTTTTGCTGTTAAATCTATTCCTTTAATTTCTTTTGCTGTTGAATCACAACTTGTTAAACCAAATATTAAAGCAGAAGAAATTGCTGTAATAGAAACTGCTTTAACTATTTTTAAAGTATTTATTTTTTTCATAATAATAAACCCCTTTCATATATATATAACTAATATATATATTTTTTTTTAATCTTTTATTACTCTATTATAGTAGTTAAAAGTTGTTTTTTTTGTAAATTGGAAAAAAAAATAAAAAAATTTAATTATTTTTTTTTAAAAAAAAGTTTTAAGTTATTTCAAGGTTTTTTTGATATAAAAAAATATATTTTTTAAAAAAAACTTAAAAAAATCATTTTTTTTAGAAAAAATTTAATAATTTTTATAAATTTTATAAAAAAAATAAGTTATAAAATTATTTTTTTTCTTAATTTTAAAGTATTTTAAATTCTTAAACTATAATTTAATATTGTTTTTATATAGTTATTTAATAGAATTGTTGTTGATTTCATTAGTTCTTGATAAGTTATAATTTTTTTAATTGTTTTGGATAGTTTGTTGTGGTTTTTTGCAATTTCAACATATTTTTTTGAATAAGATAAAAAATTTATTGATGGTATTGTTGTTCCTTGTTTATATTTTGGTAAAAAATTACTTAAAAATAAAGATATGAAATAATTGCAAAAATTTTTTGATATTAAAAAATATGAATGATCTCCATTAAAGGATTTATTTTTTACAAAAACACACTTTCCGGCGTCACCATCTTTTGAAACCTTAATAGCTTCACCTTCAAAGTTATAAATTTTTGAATAACCTTTGATATGATTGTTTAAAGTAGAACCATCGTAAAAAGGATAAATAAATCCTTTTTCTTTGTCGAAGGTTTTAGAAACTAAGCCTTCTTTAACCATTTTGTTAAAAGAACCTTTACCAGAAATTACACTAAACACATCTTCAATTTTTATTCTATAAAACTTATCAAGTTGATTAGTTTCTTTACACTTTTGAATAAATTTTTTTGATTCTTGTAAAATACTTAATTTAAAATATTCGAATTGCTTAGACAATTGCTTACACAATTGCTTATATTTTAAAATATTTTGAATGTGTTTTGACAATAACTTATGATTAGTAGGAATTTCGATATATTGATTTGAATAATAACAAAAATAAACATTTGATATTGCGCTTCCCTGTTGAAATAATTTTATTCAAAAATTAAAAAATAAAGCTATATAATAATTACAAAATTTTTTTGATTTTGAAATTAAACAATTTGATTGATCACCTAAAAAAATTTTATTTTTTATATAAGTAGATTTTCCTGCATTCACTCCAGAAACTGAAACCTTAATTCCTTCTCCTTCAAAATTAAATATTTTTGAATAACCTTTAATATGGTTATTTAAAGTTGAAGAGTCATAAAAAGGATAAATAAATCCTTTTTCTTTGTCAAAGCTTTTTGAAGCTAAACCTTCTTTAACCATTTTGTTAAAAGAACCTTTTCCAGAAACTACTTTAAATTCATCTTCAATTTTAAAACGATAAAACTCTCTATTATTTTTTTTTACTATTTCCATAAACTAAGTTTTGACTATAAAATTTTATTTTAATAGTTCTTTTACTTTTGATAATTCAAAACTTAAATTTTCTTCAACTTCTTTTAAACTTTTTAAGTTTTTTTGAATTTCTTTACAAAGTAAATCAATATCAAAAACTTCTTCTTTTGTAGTAGAAATATACCTAGAAATATTAAGATTATAGTCGTTGTCTTTGATTGTTTTTAAATCAATTACCTTAGAAAAAAGAGTTTCTTCTTTTTTTGTATATAGTTCAACTATATCATCAATATTTTTATCACTTAAAGTATTATTTTTTCCTTCTTTAACAAAAAAAGAAGAAGCATCAACTAAAAATACACCATTTCTTTTTTCTTTGTTAATCTTATTTAAAACAACACAAACAACAGGAATAGAAGTAGAAAGAAAAAGTTTATTTGTTAATAAAATAACCGATTCTAAAACTCCATCTTCAATTAACTTTCTTAGTATTTTCTGTTCAGCACCTTTTCGAAATAAAACTCCAGAAGGCAGAAGAACAGCCGCTTTACCATCATCTGAAAGATAATGTTCGATATGCTGTAAAAAACTAATTTCCATAGCTGATTTTGGTGCTATAGCACTATATTTATAAAATCTATCATCTTCTAAAAGTTTACTTGGTGAATCCCATTTAACTCCATAAGGTGGATTAGAAACTATACCATCATATTTTTGTGCTTCTAAGTCTTTGTTAGGATTTTTAATAGTATCACCCCATTTAATAGAAAATTCATTATAATCAATACCATGCATAATCATGTTCATTCTTGCAAGATTATAGGTTGTTTTATTAATTTCTTGGCCAAATAAACGACCAAAATCATTTCCAAGTTCTTTTGCAACCCTTAAAAGTAGTGAACCAGATCCACAAGTAGGATCATAAATGTTTTTTATAATACTTTTTCCGTGAGAAATAAGTTTAGATAAAAGTTTAGAAACTGATTGTGGAGTATAGAATTCTCCAGCTTTTTTTCCAGAATCAGAAGCAAATTTAGAAATTAAATACTCATAAACATCTCCTAAAATATCATTATTTAAGTTTTCTTCACTAGCTTCTAGGTTTTGAATTGACAACATAATTTTACCAATTTTATCGTTTTGTTCTGCTGCACTATTTCCTAGTCTAGAATCAAAAATTTTTAAATCATCAAACAAACCTTTAAAGTCTTCGGTTGCTTTTATATTTTGTTCAAAGAAGGTTAAAGAAGCTTCTAGTTGTTGATTAGAATAGTTATTACTTTTAATATTATTTATTAAAGTTGAAAATAGGTGTTGGTATTCAAAAGCATAACCTAAATCTTCTTTTGCTTTTTTTAACAAAAGTTCTTTATACTCATTATTTTGAAATGCTTTTTTAAGTGTAATATCGTCTTCAATTAATTTATCTTCATAATACTTTTGATTTTTATCACTAATAAACTTAAAGAAAATTATTCCTAAGATATAGTTTTTAAATTGATAAGAATCGATTGGTCCCCTTAGTTTATTGGACATTTCTCAAATTTTTTGTTTTAGTTCTCTTTTAGACATTTTTAACCCCCTAGACTAATTTTTAATATTGTTTTTATATAGTTATTTAATAGAATTGTTGTTTTCTTCATTAATTCTTGATAAGTTATAATTTTTTCAATTACTTTTGATAATTTGTTGTGATTTTTTGGTATTTCTATATATTGATTTGAATAATAAAAAAATTTATTGATGGTATTGTTGTTCCTTGTTTATATTTTGGTAAAAAATTACTTAAAAATAAAGATACGAAATAATTACAAAATTTTTTTGATATTAAAAAATATGAATGATCTCCATTAAAAGATTTATTTTTTATATAAATACAATTTCCTGCCATAAAACCATCTTTTGAAACCTTAATAGCTTCTCCATCAAAATTATAAATTTTGAATAACCTTTGATGTGATTGTTTAAAGTAGAACCATCATAAAAAGGATAAATAAATCCTTTTTCTTTATCAAAGGTTTTAGATGCTAAACCTTCTTTAATTATTTTGTTAAAAGAACCTTTTCCAGAAATTACACTAAACACATTCTTCAATTTTAATTCTATAAAATTTATCAAATTGATTATTTTCTTTACACTTTTGAATAAATTTTTTTGATTCTTGCAAAATACTTTTTTTAAAATATTCGAATTGCTTCAACAATTGCTTACACAATTGCTTATATTTTAAAATATTTTGAATGTGTTTTGACAATAATTTATGATTAGTCGGAATTTCAATATATTGATTTGAATAATAACAAAAATAAACATTAGGAATTGCACTTCCTTGTTTAAATAATTTTATTCAAAAATTAAAAAATAAAGCTGTATAATAATTTACAAAATTTTTTGATTTTGAAATTAAACAATTTGATTGATCACCTAAAAAATATTTTATTTTTTATATAAGTAGATTTTCCTGCATTCACTCCAGAAACTGAAACTTTAATCCCCTCTTCTTCAAAATTAAATATTTTTGAATAACCTTTAATATGATTATTTAAAGTAGAACCGTCATAAAAAGGATAAATAAATCCTTTTTCTTTATCAAAAATTTTTGAAGCTAAACCTTCTTTTACCATTTTGTTAAAAGAACCTTTACCAGAAATTACTTTAAACTCGTCTTCAATTTTAAAGCGATAAAACTCTCTATTATTTTTTTTTACTATTTCCATAAAATAAACTAATAATTTATTTATTAATATGTTCTTTTGATTTTAAAAGCTTAGCAAAATATTTTTTAAAGTTTATTATTTCTAATAAAATTTCTTTTACTTTTTCAGTTTTTTTATCAAGAAGTACTTGTCTTTCAAGTAGTTTAAGTTTTTTAATTATAGGATTATATTTTTCAACTACAGTTTCAATTTTTTTTATATTAAAAAAATTTTTTTTATAATACTCTTTAAGTTGTAAATCAATAAAACTTTGATCAAGGTTATGATTTGATTTTAAACTGTTTTGAAGTTTTTCAATATTTATTAAAACATTTTCAACTATATCAATTTCTTTATCTTCAATTAATTCAATTAGCTTTTTGTTAAAAGGGTCATCATGATTTTTAAATTTCTCTATTAGTTCTTTTCTTGTTTTATCAAGATTTTCATCACTTTTTTTAATTAGATGATCAGATTTATTTTCTTTTTTAAGTTTTTTGTTATACTTTTGTTTATCAGTAAAAATTAACAATAATATTTCTATATATCTAGCATCTACTTTATCACAATCACTTAAATATAGTGGATAACTAACTTCATCTAAAGGGTTATCAACTTCTTTAGTATCTTCATTATAAAAAGATTTGTCTTCTTCAAACTTTGATTTTAAAATTTGGGTTTTTTCAAATAAATCATTTAGTTTTTCAACACTAAAATCTTTATCAATTAGTTCATCACTAAATTCTTTGTTATAACAAAGAATTTGGTAGTTGTTTGTTAAATCTGCAACAGCTTTAATATACTCTTTTGCTTGATCAATATTATTTTTTGGATCTTTAAGTATCTCATAAATATCAATTGCTTGAAGTTTTTTATAAAGTTGTTTGCTTTCATTTAGTGAATTATGAAATTCTGGAACTAAAAAGTCATCACTATTTTCTGAATTAGAATATAGTTTTAAAGCTTCATCTACTTTAGTTTTTAGTCCAGGAACAAAAGAAACTATGTTTCCAACTGTTTTGTTATGATCAAATACTCTATTTGTTCTTGCAAACGCTTGAATTATGTTATGTTTTTCCATATATTTACAAACATATAGCGTATTAACTTTTCTTGCATCAAAACCTGTAAGTAATTGATCAACTACTATTACTATATCTACTTTTGGTTTTGAATATTTTTTTTCTTCTTTTAAAATGTGTTGGAGTCTTAATTGAAAACTATCAATATCTTTAATAGAGTTTACTTTTTCATTACTATCTGTAAAACTATTAAAGTTTTTTACTATATTTTCAAATACTTCCAAGTTATTTTCTTCATAACTTTTATCTTCTTGGGTAGAAAAAGTGGCTGAAACTTTAATAATTTTATAATTTGGGTTATCTTTTAGTTTTAGTTTATTTTGTCTTTCAAACTCATAATAAAACTTTTTTAGTGTAGGAATACCACTAACTGTTAAAATAGCAGAATAGTTACAGTTTTTTTTTTTTGAATATGATTTTTTTTTTTCAATGTTTGTTTAACTCTACTTCTTATATAATACAAAAAAAAAAAAAAAGGGTAATATAAGTAAAATTTATACAACTAATTAAAAAACATTGAATATAAAGTGTATTTTCCACCATGCTTTATATTTCAAATGTTTTTTTTAACCAAATTAGATGTTAAATTTTTCAAAAAAAAACAAACAACTCTCTCTTTTAAAATGAGCTGGAAATAAAAAAAATTATATTGGTTTAATTAATATTTTAAAACCAACCAGATTTAAAAATTACCACGAACTTTTTTTAGGTTCAGGTTCAATTTTTTTTAATTTAAATTTTGATAATAAATTTAATAAAACAATTTTTTTAAATGATATTAACAAACCTTTAATAAATTTTTTCAAAACAATTAAAGAAAAAGATTTAAAAATATTACAACCACATTTAAATATATTATGAGAAGATTTTTATAAAAGTAAAGATAAAACACTTTTTTTTAATAAAATAAAGGAAGATTTTAATAAAAAAAAGAAACTTTTAACACAAAAAAATCCAACTTGAAAATCAAATACCAATTCTATTGAAAATTTTTTAAAGTTTGATTTATTTTCAAAGTTTTATTTTTTAGTAAAAAATTCTTATGGTGGAATTTATAGAGAAAATAAAAAAAATGAGTTTAACAATTCAATAAACCCAGATATTAATTATAATTTTGACTTCAAAAAGTTTGAAAAAGTAAAATCATATTTTAATTCTTTTAAAGAAATTATTTTTTCATCAACTGATTATCAAGAACAAATGAAAAACATTAAAAGTGGAGATTTAATAATTTTAGATCCCCCATTTTTAAATTCATTTTCACAATTACCAAGTCAACCATTTACAAAAATACAAATAGAAATGTTAATAACATTTTTTAAAGCTCTTTCACTTCAAAAAGTTAAAATAATGTTAATTACATTAAACAATAAAAAAATTGAAAACCAACTTTCTTCTTTTTATTCTTTTACACTTCCTTTTAAAAATAAAATTAAACCAGAATCAAAAAAAGATGATTTTAAACACTTAAAATTTTTCATTAACTATAAATTAACAAAAGAACAAAAAAAGGAACTTTCAAAAATTAGAAAACATATTTAAGTTTTATGATTCTACAAAATCAAGTTAAAGAAATTTTAAATAATACTCGTATTTCTGATATTGAAGTATTTCCAAATTGTTTTATTATAGGTTGAAAAACCCTTGAAAATAAAAAAACAATAAAAATTTATTCTCACGATTTAACGTTAATAAATCAAGAACTTAATGACCCAATATCAAATCAAAAAATAAAAATTTTAGACCAAAAAACTTTTAAAAAAGAAATAAAAACAATAATAAATCACATATCAACAACCCACACAACAACAAAAGACACAAACACATTTTATTCTTTTTATAATGGTCCTTATGATATTTCAGTTTTATTACATATAAAAAAATTAATAACTTATAATGATGAAATAAATATTTTTAAAGAAATATTTACTTTTTCAAAACAACTTATTAATAAAAATCTTTCTCAACTAGATTTCAACAAATTACAACTTTTAAAAGATAAAAAATCAAATTTAACCCCAAAAGAAAAAAGAGAAAAACAAAACCTTTTACTAAAAACAGAAGATTTACCAGTTGAAAAAAAGAAATCAATAGCTTTTTATTTTAAAGGAAATTATATTGAATTAGCTCAATCCCCTAACATAAAAAGAAGTTTGACAACAAATAAAATTATTGATTTTATACCAAAACAATCTCTTAAAAAAATAGGTGAAAATAATTTTAATATTATTTATGAAGATCTTATAAAAGAAGAGTTTTTAAAAAATCAAACGGTAGAAACTTTACAAAATAAAGTAATTCCATACTTCCATAAAGATTTAGACATTTCACATTTATTATTTAATGAACTAATAAATACCTGAGTCTTTCCATTTTATTCTGGTTGTGAAACTCATAAAAAACTTAAATCTTATTTTCAAGGAAAAACAAATAAAAATCAATTTATAAATATAACAACCATCTTAAAAAAGACCTTTTCTAGAATGTTTGATTCTATCTTTGGTTTAGATTTAAAAAATGACCCAAAAGATTTTAAAAATTCTTTAATAAAGAATAAAGAAAATAAAAAATTTCATTTATACTCAGAAGAATTAACAAATTACTTTTTAAATTTTAACTATGAGACAAAAACTCCAAATTGATTAAAAATTGAAACTTTCCAACAAGGAAATAAAGATTTAATTTTTACAAATGGGAGTGTAGGTGTAGGTGGTTTCCACCTTGCCCCACAACAACCAGTAATAATAACTCAAAAACAATTAAAAAAAAATAATGAACTTTTAATAAATATGGATGTTGTTTCTTTTTACCCAAACATTCTAATTAATTGAAAAAAAATTATAAAAAATATGGATATTGATTTATATGAATATATCCTAAATGAACGTTTAAAACTAAAACAAAAATCAAAAACAGAACCAAATCCAGATAAAAAAAAACTTTTTTCCCTTCAACAAAATGGGTTAAAAGTTATAATTAATGCATTTTTTGGAATAACAAAACCACAAAAAACAAATGAAGAAAAAAATAAATATTCTAATAAATCTCAGTTTAGAATAAAAGACTCTAAAATAACATATCTTACAACAGTAGAAGGGCAATATTGTCTTTTATTATTAATAACTTGACTCCAAAAACTATATTCTTTTAAATTAGTTCAAGCAAACACAGACGGAATTACTTTTACAATACAAAAACAAGATTTAAATAAAATTTTTGAAATTAAAAAAAATTGAGAAAAAACTTTAAACTACAAACTTGAAACTGAATTTTTAAAAAATATATTTCAAAAAGACGTAAATAATTATATTGTTGAATATTTAAACATTGAAGAACTAAACAATGAACTTAATTTTTCACAAAACCAAATAAAAGAAAATTCAATACAAACATTTTTAACAAATAAAACAAAATCAAAAGGAATTTTTAACCCAAAAAATAAATCTTTTAAAATTATTAACCAAGAGAAAAATAAAAAACTTTACCAATATTCAAAAGAAGAAAGACAAAGTTTTTCAACCAATTTAATCAATAAACTTAACAATAAACCCTTAAACTTTATAAACAATTCAGAAGAAATTTTTTACCATTTTTGAAATTTAACCTTTGAAGAAAAAGAAAAAAAAGACACTACCCAACTTGAAAAACTAATAAAATTAATACCTTATTTACCTTCTCAGTGTAATTTTAAAGGTTATAATAAATATACAATAGGAACTCAAAAAACCCTACAAAAATTAAAAATAACAGAACAAAAAACATATTCAACAAAACAAAAACTCCCATTTTTAGAATATATAAATAAACCTTCTGTAAAAGCTCTTTCATTAATTGGGGAAGATAAATATGTAATTTTTGATATTGATAGAGACAAAATTACAGACACAAACCCCTTATTAAAAATTTTAGACACTTATAAAACAAAAACTTTACTTATTGAAAAAAACTCTTCAAAAGTAAAAGGACGTTATAAATTAATTTTTAAAAAAGACATAAAAGAAAATTATACAATACAAAAAAATCTTTTAACTGAAATGACTTGTGATAACTTATCAAAAAAAGATTATATTATATTTTCTTTTGATAAAAACAATCCTGATTCTTATAACAACAATAATATTCAACCAATAAACTTTTCTATTATTTTTTCAAAAATTAAAGATTTTTTAACATATAAAAACCCTACTGAAATAAAAAATTTAACAGATGAAAACAACTACAATAAAGTAATAAAAAAATTAATTAATTGAAATAAAACACCCCAACCTTGAAAAAAACCAACAAACTTTTTATTCCTTCCACAAAAAAAGTTTTTTATTGTAAAATGTTTTAATTGTTTAAAAGACAACCACCCAAATTCAAAAAATAAAACAATTTCAATTTTTATTTCTAAAAAAGGTTCTAATTTTGAAATTTGGGGAAATTGTTTTAGAGATGTTTGTAAATCAATAGTTTTTAAAACTCTAAAAGATTTTCAAAAATATCTAAACCAAAAAACAAATAAAACAAAAATTAATACAAAAAAATTAAATAAAAATGAAGTTATTAATTATACTACTGAAAAATATAATGTAATTCAAGCCCCAACAGGGTCAGGTAAAACATATTCAATAGCTAATAATTTAATAACAAAATCAAATAATAAAAATAGATTTTATATTTCAACAAAAACAAAAGAAGAAATTAACAACATTCTTTTAGAGTTAAAAACTCAACTTCTTAGAGCTGGAAATGATGAATATACTACTAAAAAATGAATAAATGAAAATGTAGGAATTAGAACATCAGAAATTAAATCAGAAAAATTATGAGATAAAAACATAGTAATTTCAGTTCATAAGTATTTTGGTTTTCGTGGTGATAACTTTAACCCTTATGAAACATACAAAAGATTAGAAAACTTTCAACACATTTTAATAGATGAAGCACATTCACTTTTTTCATATTTTCAAACTTCTCTTTTTACCCAACATTTAACAACTTCCTTATATTTAGATTCATATGAACATAAAGACATTTCAAAAATTTTCACCACACATTTTTATGATGTTGAAAAAGAATATAATCCAGTAGTTAAATATATTAATAAAACAGAAATTAAAACAAATAACTTTGGTGGTAAAACCTTCACAATCCCTTTAATAGCAGAAAAAACAAGAGAAACAGATAAATTACAAGAAAATAGAATTTTAGATTTAACAACTTTAAATGATTTTTTAGAACAAAAAATACATTTAAGATTAAATTCAACAAAATACAAACTAAATACAAAAAAACTAAATAAAGATTCAAAAACATATTTTATAAAACAAGAAATTTTTTTAATTAAACAAGATGAAATTCAAAACTTTTCAAAAACCAAAGAAAATTATCTTTCAATTTTATTTTCTAATTTTGAAGAAACCTTATTTAGATTTTATAAAAAAACACTTTGAGTAGAAGAAGACGGAATAGAAAAAGAATTAACAAAAGAAGAGTATTTAGAATTATGTAATAAAAACAAAGCTTTTTCACAAATTAAATCTTTATATATAAACCAACTTGAGTCATTAGATTTAAATCATATAAAAAAAATATTTTCAGATTCAAACATTAACAAAATAAAATTAATTTCTGCAACACCTTTAACTGAAACAATAAACTTTATTATAGATAATATAAATTCAAATTACAATTTTATTATTGAAGATTTTTCAAAACCTTTAAACATAAATCAAATAAATATAAATTTTTTTAATGAAAACTTAAATGGTTCAAAAACATTAAGAAAAATAATTGAAACAGACAATGAAATAACATTAAAAAACCCAACAACAACAGGAATTTTTACCAAAACCTATGCAAAAGCAAAACGTTTAAACTTTAATTTAAGTTTAGAAGGTATAAACTCTTTATTACTTTCAAAATCAATAGAATTTCACACAAAAGACATAAATAAAATAAAAAAAACAGATTTAAATAACAACCAAATACAAATTTCCTATAATAATTCAAGATTTTCACAAGGTATAAATTGATGAAATCTAGACACATTATTTATTGATTTATTTAACACTCTTCCAATTACAAAAGATTGTTTTTTTTATAATGAATTTAACTATAAAGAAAAATCAAAAACAGATATTCAAATTGATTTTAATTCCCTTTATCAAATTATAGGGAGAATGTTTAGAACAAAAAACAACCAAACTTTAAAACAAAAAAACATAATTTTATATAACTCAAATCAACAAGATAAAAAAGATTTTGAAAAAATAAAAGAATTATTTTTAAAAGGTTTGAAATTAATTACTGAAAAATTAAATTTAAAACTTAATATAATTGAAGAAGAATTTACACCACAAAAGTATAAAGAATTTTCAATACAATCAATAATCAACCATATCCAAAACAAAGAAATAATAAAATTTTTAAAAATTTCAGACAAAAAATTAATTGAGTCAATAACTTATATTTCTAAAAACTATTTAAAACCACACCTTTTAACAAACCCTTTAATAAAATTTAACTTAATAAAATACAAAACTCATTATATTAAATTATTTTATGTTAATTATATTTCAACCTTTTCTTATAATGAATTATTAAAATATTCAAATATTTTATCTGTTTCTTTAAATACAATATTTTTTAAATGAAAAAATAAAGTTCAAAATTTCCCAGATGTAATTTATAAATTCAAAACTCATATGAAAAATGATTTTGAAACCCAATTCCAAAAGGAGTTAAATGAATAATAGTGATGTTTTGAACTCTTATTCATTTTATGACTTAAATAAAGTTCCAAAAGAATTTTATAACAAACCATTACTCTACATTCTAAAACAAAAAACATTCTGTTGTAAAAAAACAGAATGTTTATTTAAAAACAAAATTTATATAGGACAATCAACAGACATTCAAACAAGATTAAAGAAACATTTTTTTAATCCACCTTTTATTTCTTCAAAACAATATGAAATTTCAATTATAAAGGTTTTAAACTCTCAAAAAGAAATTTATGATAAAGAAAAAGAATTAATACTAAGTTTCAAAAATAAACTTCCTTTATTAAATAAAGTAATCCCATTAAATAAACAAGAAGAAAAAAAAATAATTTCACATTATAAAAAAACCAATTCTTCAATCAAAACAGCAAAAAAATTCAATATTTCTCATCAAACAGTTTGAAACATATTAAAAACATATAATATAACTACAACATTAGACCAGAACAAAGAACTTAAAGAAAAAATAATTTCTTACTATAAAAAAACCAATTCTTCAACCAAAACAGCAAAAAAATTTAATATTTCACAATCTACAGTTTGAAATCTTATAAACACACAAACTTATCAACTTTAAACATTTTTCAAAAAACAAATTTAAAAAAAAATTAAAAGTATTTTATCTATGTTAAAATAATAGTATGAAAGAAGAACAATTATATAAATTTAAACATTCCCCAGAAAAAATGTCAAATTCTTTAAAATTAAGAATGAAAGATTTATTTTTTATAATTCAAGATCTTTATGTTGAATTATATGAAAATAAAATTATAAATACTGAATTAACAACTTTTAAATTAAACAAAATAGTTGTATATATTTGAATATATTTTTTAAAAAATTTTAATGTTAGATTATTAGAAAATTACAATAAAATATATAAAAACGGAGTAGTTCATACAAAATTTAGAGGATATGTAAATAAAACTTTTTTTAATGAAATAAAACAAGAAAATATAAATAAAACTAACTATTATATAAAAAAATTTAAAGAATTTATTAATGAAAATTATCAAAATTGTGAAGAAAAAATTAATAATACTTTTAGAAAATGTCCTTATTATGGTTCATTAGGAATGTTGTTGTATAATTTAATAATATTTTTATTACAAAAAAAAGAAATTGAAATAGAAAAAAATATGACAAAATTTAAAAATATTACAAAATTAATAAAAAATAAAAAAATAGAAGAAAAATTGTTTTTAGATAATTATTTTTTATTTAATGATATATTTAAAGATTTTAATCATATAAACTATAATGATAAAATGTAAAGAAAAATTATTACAAAATAATAAAATTAATTATAGGTATTGTATATATTCACATTCAACAAGTCAATCAATGATAACTAAAACTAATGATAAAGTTATTAAAATTAATTTTTATTGATTACCAATTTATACTTGTAGAGAAAAAAATTGTGATTTTAAAAATAATTTTTATAATAAAAAATCTTGTCATATTGATTTTTATAAAAATAACAATAATAAGAATAATCATTCTAAAATAAAAAATAATATAATATTTTATGAAAAACAATATAAGTGAATTAACCATAAAAACACAAAACAAAAACTTTTAAAATCATTATTTAATATAAAAAATTTAAATATATCAATAGAAAAAGATAGTTTAAAAAAACAAACTATTTTACCCAATTTTAATAAAACAAAATTTAATTTTACATTATTAAATAATTTACTTTTTGAAAAAAATTTATTTATATTTGAAATTGAAAATGATGAAGAAGATGAAATTACTTATAAATTTAAATATGGTTTTAAATTGGATTATTAGCTAATTTAAATTAAACAACCCTAAACAACCATTAACCTTATTTTTTTCTTATAATAAAATTAATTATTTATTCTTTCTTTAAAACCTACTTTTTTCAAGATACTTTTATTTATTCAATATTTAAAACCCCAACTCCCATTTTCCACCCCCATTCACCCCATTTTTTTACCAAATTCTCTCTCCCTTTTACCAAAACCCCTACTCCAAAAAAAAACCATATCTAAAAAATAAGCTTATATTTTTTTTAAATTCCCCAAATTTTTTAAAATATAAGTTTATTTTTTTATTTTTTAATTTTTTATTTTAAAATTTTTTAGCTAAAAAATCCCCCCCCACTAAAAATAAGGAAATCCATCCTTTTTTCCTTATTATATAAATACATATTGATAAATCTACCTTTTCCCCTATTCCTTCCCCCTATATTTACACCTTTTCCCAATCCCCCAACCCCCATTTTTCCAACTAACTTTTTCCAACCTTTTTCCTTATTTCATCCTTTTTCCTTTTTAAAACTTTGACTTTTTATTCCTTTTTAATCTTTTCCCATTTCCACTTTCCCATTTTTGGAAACCATTTTTAAACATTTAAAACATCAATCAACCTTTTTTCAATCTAAACATTAAAACCTACCATTTCCTACCAAACCCTACCAAAACCTACCATTTCCAACCAAAACCTACCATCCCCAACTCCCCAACCTACCATTTTCCAATCCCCAATTCAAACTTTTTGATTATTAATTCTTTATCTATGTTAAAATATACTCAAAAAAGAAAAAAAAGGTGGAATATAGACAACGTCTATACTCCACCTTTTTCTAGTTTATATAAGAAAAAAATGAATTTAAAAAAATTAGTTTGATTTAACATACACGATTTATTTAAAATAAAAAAATTAAAGTTTTCATTAAAAAACCAAGGAATAATTTTAGATTTTTTATATGATCATACAGATTTATATAATAAATACATTTTACTTATAAGTAAAAACACATTAGAAGATTGTTTAGAAAGATTAGAAGATGAATATTTTAATGAAGAAAACACAAACCAAAAACAAAACCTTTCAACATTAAAAAAATCATTTAAAAAACTTATAAAAATATTTGAAGATTATGAATAAACCAATAGTAATTTCTACAATAGCCCAAAAAGGGGGAGTTGGAAAAACAACAACAACAACTTTATTTTTATTATTTTTATTAAATCAAAATAAAAAAGTATTATTATTAAATACTGACCCACAAAACAATACATTAGACGCTTGAAATATAAACTTAGATGAAAAAAAAATTAGAGAAGACCATTATAACATATACTTTCAAAATACAGATATTATCACATCTATTATTGAGACACATACCTTTTATCATAATAAAAACATCAATTCATTTGATTATATCCCTTTAAATTTTTCTTATTTAGAGTTTTTATCTAAAAAAAATAAAATAAATTCAGATTTTTTAAAACTCCATTTACAAAATTTTTATTCTTATAAAGGAGATAAAATACCTTCTTCATATGAAAATTTTGTTGAATTTTGATACCAAAAATTTTTAAAATATTCTTTGGGAATACAAAAAATTTTAAAAAATATTAAGAAATATGATTTTTTTAAAAAACATTTATTAGATAATTTTATAGATTCTTTAAACAGTCAACAAAAAAGATTAACAAATGAAGAAGAAAAATTAATTTTATATAAAGAAATTGAAAACATTTATAAAAATATTAAAATTACACAATCTCCTTTAAATAAATATGATTTTATTTTAATAGACACTCCACCTATGGGGAATGAAATAACAAATTCTTTAATTTCTTCATCAACAAAAATAATAAACCTTTTAACTTTAAAAAAGTTTTCTTTTTCAACAATACACACATTAAATAAAATTTTCCCAACTTTAAAAGATTCATATATTTTATTAAATAAATTTCAACTCCCAGAAGAAAAAAACCAACTATATTCAAAACTATACCTTTACCAACAAAAAACCTTATTTAAAATAAAAAAAGATAAAAACATAAAAAGTAAATTAATACCTTTTTTAATAAATAAAATGTTTCAAATTGCTTTATTAGAAGAAGATATTTATAATGAATGATTTAAATCCCCTAACAATTTACAAAAAACAGAAATTTTAAAAACAATTTATAAAATTTTTAAATATTTATTCCCAAACCTTATTTTTAAAGAACCAAAAATTGAAACTAAAATACAAAAAGAAAAAACAAACAACAAATTAGAATTTGAAAACCTAACAACCCAACTGTCAAAACCTTTACAAAAAAACCCTTCTCAAACAAAACCTATTAATAAAGACAAAAATTTAGAAAACAAAAAAGTATCTAAATCATATTCTTCACTAGAAGAAGCATTTGAAAAATATGGAGTAATTTTTTAACTTTTATGGAAAAAAAATTAGGTGTTTATGACCAAGATTATGATAAAAATTATGAAGAATTAAAAGAAATTTTTAAATTACCGGCACATTTAATAATAGAGTCCTTAGTTGAACGTTATTTTTATATAACTCCGGAAAATACAGAAAAATTAACAGATCTTTTTATGAAAAGATTTACAAATTATTATGAAAAACTAAATGAAAATGACCCTATATGTAAAATAATAGAATCAGAAATAAATGAAAATAGTAAATTATTTAACAGTATAAATATTCAAAAAAACTATGAAAAAATAAATATAAACTTAAAAATAAATGAAACAATAATTTTTTCACCAAAATCAATAAATGACAACACACTTTATACATTTAAAATAAACCATCCATATTTAAAAGAACTAAAAAATAAAAACTCAAAAAACTTTTTTCCTATTTCAATTAACCAATTTACAATTTTCCAACAATCAAAAATAATTTATTATATACAAAAAGAATTTAAGTTAAAAAACACAGAAATACAAAAATTATTTAACTTAACTATCTACAAACATAGAAAATTAAAGTTATTATTTAAATTACCAGAAGATAAAAAATTTTCTATGTTATTATAAAATAAACAAAAAATTCAATTATTAAAATTATAAAAAAAGAACAAATTACATTTAAAATATTTTTATTTTTATATACATTAAACATAAAAAAAATAAATAACTATAAAATAAAAAAAATTGATTTTTTAAATTCAACAAAATTACAAAACATATATTTTTTAACTTATTTATTTTTTATTTTAAAACATAATAAAAAAATATTTATTGATAATAAATTTAAAATAATTGAAAATATAATAATAAATGAAAAAATAAAAAATTTTTTATTAAACAATTTTTTAGAAATAAAAATTGAAAACAATACAGAAAAAACAACTAATTTTTATGATTATGAAAAAATATTTATTAAAATTAACAACAAAACAATTGAAAAAGAAATAAACAAAATTAAATTAAAAATATTATTAGATATTAATTTTTGAATAAATTATTTTTTATATTCTAACAATTTAAAAACATTTTCAATTATAGAAACAATAAAAAAATATTTACATATAAACAAAGATAAAACAATAAACTTTGAAAAAAGTAAATTAAAAAAATCTTTTTTAAAACAATTTTATTTAGAATAAAAAATGAAAAAAAAACATTAAAAACAATAGAAATAAATTAAATCTATTATAAAATTAATGTTATTAAAAAATTTTTTTAATTAAAAAACTTTTTCTATGTTATCATTGACATACAATTTAAAAGTTTTTTGTTTAAATCTTTTTTAGATTTAATGTTTTCTTTTTGAAAAACTAGAAATTTAGTGTTTTTTAAATAAAAATTTTTTACTAAATAAAAACAAACAAAATAAATTTTATACAAGGTTTAAATAATTTCCCTACTTAAAAATTTGAAGTTAGTTTTTTATTTTATTAAAAATATTTTCTTTTTTTAACAGTAAATAAAAAAAACAGTAAAAAATTTTAGGATTAATTTCCGCAAAAACCAATTTAAAAATTGGTTTAATGTAATTTTTTTATAAAAGTTTTTTAACATAAGAAAAATAAACTTTTATTGGAGTTAATTTTTTATTAAATTTATATTAACTATAACCACCAAAAATTTAATTTTTTTTAAGCTTATTTTTTATTAGAAATATTTTTATAAAGATTTTTAAACTTAAAAAATGGAATAAAAAAATATTTTAAGAAATTTGGTTAATTTCTGTCTAAAAGGATTAAATTTAGTTTTAATCCTTTTTTTACCAAAAGGGAAAGTAGCGAAGTGGTTAAACGCGGCTGACTGTAAATCAGTTTTGGAAACAATACGGAGGTTCAAATCCTTCCTTTCCCACCAAATTTAGATTATTCAAAGGAATAAGGTGTTGATTTGTGAATTTGGTTAGTAATTGATTATTTGAAACAAATCATTTTAACAAAAAAAAACGGAATGTAGTTCAGCTTGATCAGAACGCTCGGTTTGGGTCCGAGAGGTCGTGGGTTTAAATCCTGCCATTCCGACCAAAATAAATAAATATTTACTCGCCTTGTTAGCTCAGTTGGTAGAGCAGTTGACCGTTAATCAAATTGTCGGAGGTTCGAATCCTTCACAAGGCGCCATTATTTAATATAATAAATACTGGTATGGCGGAATTGGTAGACGCGCTAGATTTAGACTCTAGTATTTTTTTAATGTATGGGTTCGAGTCCCTTTACCAGTACCAAAAATAATTAAATATCTTGTTAGCTCAGTTGGTAGAGCAGCTGGCTTTTAACCAGTTGGTCGAAGGTTCGAATCCTTCACAAGATACCATTTTAAAAAATATTAATCTGGTTCAATAGCTCAGGCAGTAGAGCAACGGTTTGAAGCACCGTGTGTCCAAGGTGCAAGTCCTTGTTGAACCACCATAATAAATAAAATTTTTAAAAATGTATAAATTAAATAAAATACAAAAAACAAAAATACAAGAAATAATTAAACTTATAAAAAATAATAATAAAATTGCATTTTTTCATCATAATTCGCCAGATGGAGATTCTTTTTCTTCTTCTTATGGTTTTGCAATTTCTTTAAAAAAACTTTTTCCAAATAAAAAAATAAAAGTAGTTTCAAATGACGCAAACAACTTTATTAATTGTTATCCTTTTAAAAAAATTAATGAAGATTTTTTAATAAAAGAAATTGATTCTTCTTGATTAGTTATTATTGGAGACACATCCACAAAAGAAAGAATTAATTCATATAAAGAGTTTAAAAAATCAAATAAAAAAATTATTTTTGACCATCACCAAAACAACACAGATATTAAAAACTATCTTGTGTATTGAAAAGAACCTGATTTTATTGCTTCTACACTTCAAACTATATTAATTCTTAATGAATTAAAAATTAAATATAATGAAAAGACAGCTTTATCATTAATTTTAGGTATTTTAACAGATTCTGGTTTTTTTAAATATAGTGGAAATGAAAAACTCCCTTTAATACTATATTCAAATTTAATTCAATACATTAATAATGAAACTTTAAAAATTTTTATTTCAAAAATTCATAATAAAACAAAACAAAAAATTAACTTAATTAAATTTTTATATGAAAACTTAATTTTTACTTCTAAAATTACATATATTCATATAACTCAAAGAGATTTAAACAAATTAAATGTTAATATAAATAATTTTAAAGGTTTAATTGGTTATATAAATAACATTGAAAATTATGATTGTTCTATTTTATTTATTGATGACAACACAAATCAAGATTTTTCAATTAAAATGTCTATAAGAACAAAAAAATTAAATATTTTTCCTATAACACAAAAATTTAATGGTGGTGGACATAAAAATGCAGGTGGTGCAACTTTAAAAAACAAACAAGAAATAAAAGAACTTTTAGAAATTTTACAAGATAAATACAATAAAATACAAGAATAATATATAATAAAGATATGAAAACAAATAAAATTTCAATTAACTTATTTTTATACATTTTATCAACTATGGTTAATAAAATGTCAGAACAAATTAAAGATTTCAAGCAACCCCATTCTCATAAAATTCAAAAAATTTATTTTTTTTTAAATGTTTATTTTAAAAGACAAAATAAAGAGATTTTTAAAGATTCTTCTTTTGAAATGTGAACTAATGGACCAGTATGTTGAAATTTAAAAAAAGTTTTAAGATTATTTAATATTGTTTCTTTAATTAAAAAAATAAAATATTTTAATGAAAAAAATGAAATAAAACATTTTTGAGAAGTTGCATTATATGATTTTAAAAAATTAGAAAATGTTTTAAAAGAAAAAAAATATTATGAATTAATTTCAAAAGAAATGAATTCAATAGATATAGAAGATATGGACATAATAATTGAACTAATAGAATTCTTTTTATTTTTAAAATATGAAGATATAGATAAATTAATTAGATCATTTAAAAAATTAATAAAACATAATGACAATAATAGAAATAAAGAAATAAATTTTAAAAAAATTAATTTAAATTCAAATGTAATTAATAATTTTTTTTGAAAATAATACAAAATGATTTTACAAATAAAAGAACACATAGATAAAAATAATAATTTTAAAAAGAGACCATCTGTTTTATTTGATATAAAAAAAGAAAAAAAAGAATTATTTTTAGTTCAATTGAATTCTTGTAAAACTAGAGATAAACATAAATTTTTTATTATTAAACAAGAAAAAGATAATAAAAAAAATTTTTGTGTTGATTTTATTATAAAAAACGGAACACATTCAATAATAAAAAATTATTTTTCTATTTTTTATTTTAAGTATTCAAATAATATTGAGTTGTATGAACTGAAAATTAGTAATAGAAATTATTTATTAAATCAAAAAACATTCAACACACCACTTCAAAAAAAATATTTTTTTGATAATAATTTAAAAATAGCTGAATTTGTAAACAAACAATATAAAGAAAATTTTTTTAATCTTTCAAAACAAGAAGAATTAATATTAGATTCTGAAAATTGTTTAAAATTAAAAAACATAACAAACATATACCAAAAATAATTTTTTTTTAATAAATGTAAATTTCTACGTTATAATAATGTTGTCAAAGTATATTTAATATACTTCTTGTGAACTAGACACCTTGTAAAAGCTACCGGAACTAAGTGAAGCGGCCGAATAGCAGTGTCAGGAAAAAAGAGATGGGTTAATTTTTTAACAATATACTTTTTTTTAGCGCTAAAAAAAATTTATATTTCTCTAGGAACTTGTCTATCTTCTCTTCACAAGACAAATAAAAATTAATTCCTATATCTTTTTTGATATAGGTTTTTTATTTTTTATTAAACAAAATTATTTCTGAAACCACAAACCTATATCTTCCCAGATATAGGTTTTTTTCATTTTACTATTAATTTCCCATTTTCATACCACCAATTTCTTAAATTTCATTTCCACTTTCCCATTTTTGGAAACCATTTTTAAACATTTAAAAGATCAATCAACCTTTTTTCAATCTAAACATTAAAACCTACCATTTCCTACCAAAACCTACCAAACCCTACCATTTCCAACCAAAACCTACCATCCCCAACTCCCCAACCTACCATTTTCCAATCCCCAATTTAAACTTTTTGATTATTAATTCTTTATCTATGTTAAAATATACTCAAAAAAGAAAAAAAGGTGGAATATAGACAACGTCTATACTCCACCTTTTTCTAGTTTATATAAGAAGAAAAATGAACAAAAACAAAATTAACAAAATTGAAAGGAGGTGTATTATGAATTTTAAATTAAAAAAAATTGATTGAAAATTAAAAACGTTTTTTAAAATATTTTTTATGATTATATTATTAACAATAACAATAATTTTATTTTCTTCAAATTCAAAAAAACAAGCTGAAAATTTTGCAAAAGATTATATTGATAAAGTAAAACCAATTCAAATAATCACTTTTGTTATTTCTTGAATAATTAATATTGGGGCAGTTGTTTTATTAGCAATTACAGCGAAACCAGTAGTTAAATTAATAATGAAAAAAATTAAAAAAGAAAAAATTCAAAAAAAAGAAAAAGAAATTTTTTTACAAATTATATGTGTTGCTGCAGCATCTTTAATAATATTATTTACTTTAATTTCAATTTTAAGTCCAATAGTTGCAGTTAAAGGAACTAAAATTGGTGAAATTGCTTATAATTGAACGTCATACGGAAATATAATTGAATTCTTTAAAGGTTTTTCATCATATAAAATTATTGCAGTTAAAAAATAATTAT
>CAJQUW010001368.1:30000-40316 GCA_907163375.1 Prostheceraeus crozeri
ATGTAGTACAGTCATATTCCTAAAGAGTGTAGTGAGTGGCACTCGAGCCCGTCGACAGCCCGAAGGCCTTGTACTGATCACTAGGGAAGTGAGAGATCTTCCCCGATACCCGCTCTTTACAGCTGAAGACATCATTGTCACTGCCCCGAAGTGGTAACAGGAACGGCGAGTCAAAGGTAGTGATCAGTAGCTGGGATCTAACCCCTCAAAGCTGCCTTAGACTTAGTTAAATTTCAAATCTGATAGCAGATTTGAACTCAGGATACTTGAAAACCTTAGTCTATATGTTAAAACTTTGAAAAAAGTGAAAATTAAGAATTTTTAAAAAAATTCCGCATTTTACTACTCATACTACTTTTAAAAAATTTTATCAGTAGTAAAGACACTATCAAACTCTATCATACAAACTTTGAAGTAAGAAGATAGCTTGCCTACTTCAAAAGATAGAGTCCTTTGAAACACCCGATATCGGGAGCTCAGAGCGACGACCGTCGCTTACCTCGTCTTTCGATGAAGTGATCAGACTTACGTTGTCGGGGGTTTATATATGCTCGGAAGAAAACTTAAAATGGCTCTATCTCCGAAAGCATTCATCGTAGCGACATGCGGTTTGTTGCAAACGATTCGTCTCATCATTTTCTATCATATGACACCTGAACCATTCTCATATGACCACGGGAAGTTGGTCCGTCAGCACATGTCCATGTAACATGCCACAAGTGAAAAAATTCCTAAGTGTGAGAGCTCCAGTGTGGTGAAAATTTTGAAAAATTTAAAACTTCCGAATTTCAACCAGGGACCTTAACCAAAACATTTTTCATCAAATTTCACTGACCTCCCCCCCTCCCCCCCTCGTTCAGAGAAATTTGATGAAAAATGTTTTGGTGACGGTCCCAGGTCAAAATTCCACACTTTGGAAAATTTTCAAAATTTTACCCATACAAAGTCACTCTGACACTTAGGATTTTTTCAGGTGAGCGAGCTCCGACCTAAAATCTTGTAACCGCTCTAACTTTTGAACGAAGACAGATAGGAACAAGCCGTTTCTTTCACTGAATTTGTCTCACTCTTAGCTTTCAAACGAGCTATTGCACGACAAAATCCGTCCACTAGAAGCCAAGATCGAAGCTAGCTGTCCAGAGGGGGGGGGAGGTCAGTGAAATTTGATGAAAAATGTTTTGGTGACGGTCCCAGGTCGAAATTCCACACTTTGGAAAATTTTCAAAAATTTTACCCATACAAAGCCACTCTGACACTTAGGATTTTTTCAGGTGAGCGAGCTCCGACCTAAAATCTTGTAACCGCTCTAACTTTTGAACGGCTGGTCCGATTGACTCGCAACAAAAAATGTTGTCGAGCAGCTTTTTCTCCTCTTTCGAATGCAACTCGAACGAACAAAATCCGTTCACTAGAAGCAAAGTTAGAAGATTGCTGTCGGGGGGGGGAGTCAGTGAAATTTGATGAAAAATGTTTTGGTGACGGTCCCAGGTCGAAATTCCACACTTTGGAAAATTTTCAAAATTTTACCCATACAAAGTCACTCTGACACTTAGGATTTTTTCAGGTGAGCGAGCTCCGACCTAAAATCTTGTAACCGCTCTAACTTTTGAACGAAGACAGATAGGAACAAGCCGATTCTTTCACTGAATTTGTCTCACTCTTAGCTTTCAAACGAGCTATCGCACGACAAAATCCGTCCACTGGAAGCCAAAATCGAAGCAAGCTGTTCAGAGGGGGGGGGACGTCAGCCGAACATTTTTTCTCTCCGATTGACTTGAAACTCACCATAGCGATGCAGAATTTCACGCTGAATCCGAATCTGACCTCCGTTTTCTCATCCGATGCTTCGTTTTGACGCTACACACCAAAACGTCCCAAATTCTAACTCTGTCGTTTTTCGAAAAATGTTGAAAATTTTTTCTCACCGATTGCCTTGAAACTCACCATACCGATGCAGAATTTCACGCTGAATACGAATCCGACCTCCGTTTTCTCATCCGACCACTCCTTCCACTCGAAACAAGCCATTTTACAACCCAACATTCAGCAGATTGCACGAAAAAACATCACACACTATAGCCTCAAGACTAATCCTGGCGGTCGCCCATGTCCACCACGACCGACACTCTATCGTTCCAGAGGGGGGGGGACGTCAGCGAACAGTTTGTGAACCCACCTGGTCGGCACACCACGACAGACTACAACCTCTGTCGTTCCAGAGGGGGGGACTCAGACCCGAAGCACCACGGCGGCCGACCACGACACTCTGCCGTTCCAGAGGGGGGGGACGTCAGCGATGGCGGCCATCTTGCGCTATCTGGTGTTCGCCGTTTTCTTACTACTAATGTTTACCTTTGAATGTCATTTGTAAACATTTGTTGATCACATTGAGAATACAATTCGCATTTTCTACAATTCATATGTAACCCAAACTAGGCAGACGAATCCTGAATTAATTGCAATATTCTTAGGATATCATTCCTTTTACCACAGAATACTCCGTCATCTAAACACCAATAGTGGAGTAAAAGATTGCGTATTTCTTCTACGATATGCAGGACCACTATTCGAATCACAATCGAAAATAACATCGGACCGAGTGGGTCACCCTGCTGTACTCCGAGTTCAGATTTGCTTACCATGAGGATGATATAGGAAAGAATGTTGACTGTAATACACTTTGAAGTATGATATCAAACCTGGGAAATTCCTTTTGCATTCAACAAAAAGAAGTAGCATCGAAACAATGTTAAAGGCATTTTCGAAATCTATCTGCATGATGACGAAGTTCGAAGCATTCCAGTGTTTCTCAACAACATGCCTACACTATGGACATACTATGGACAACTTTTTCTGTTCCTCCAGAAGTTAAAGAGGTGACAAGTATTCCATTGAAGTTTCCTTGAAAATCACACACTAACATTTGCTTGCCAACCTTCTCAGTACATTTCCAACTGCTATGGGCCGAATATCACCCGGCAGTCCTTTTGGCTTGATGAGGGCCGTTTGAGATGCACTTCCAAGATAAGGCACGACCGATTCCGGGACATTGCCATCAATCATCAGTTTCATAAAAGATTTAAAGCAGTAAGAAAAGGAGTCGGCAAAACATCTGCTCATTTGCAATTACTATGCCTACATTATTGACAGAAGAAGGGATGATAAAATCGGAAATGTACTGAAGCTAATTCAAAGAAATGCAAAGTATAAGAGTATAACTTAAAGGGTGTCGAACAAATGAACCTGTCAAACAAAGCGACCATCCCCATGTTAATGTATCTGATAGGAAATATTATTAATGCTACTTTGATTTAATGCTGAGCATACTGTTGCTGAAATATCTCCCTGTATTAGAAAATCATAATAATTGAGAACTTGTAGCAAAAGCAATGCCATCATATTAAAAAGTGAGATTTGATATTTATTTGAGTAATATGTTATATAACATTAACAAAACTATTAGAAAAAGCAATTGTAGTTGCATAGATAAGTAGAAAGGTACCCGAAGAAAACATCCAGTAAAGACAAAGCCTAGCGAAATTACCGCCTTCTCTCATCTTGCCACCTGCGTGAAAATATATTGAATAAATAATGTACAATTAATAAATGATAGATAATTTTGCTAAATTTCTGTGATTAAAATTCAAGCCATATAAAGTTGTTAATTTGAGAAAATGTTCTGTTGTATTATAAACGATTTGATCAACCAGATGTTAGATATCAAAATAAAAAGCATTCCTAAATGTGCTATTTTGATCACACCCTGAGGTTTCAAAGTTTTACGGTATCTTCCAAGTAGTTAAAGGAATGCGTGTATAATTCATCAAGTAGCACTGAAATAGATGAACTAATTCATAAGTCAAGTTCCTTTTTCTACAATCTTTTCCTCTGCTAAACATGATTCATAGCTTCAAATTATTTACAGCCCTTTCTACTTACAGTTTTCTATATTTTCAGCTTAACGTAATCGAAAATGGAAATTTGCTTTGTCAAAATTGGTATCCAAATTTGTTTCCCGATAAGTATGTAATGAGGTTTGGTATAGCGCACACATCTTACCTCCTTCCAATTATTCGACCCTCTAGATTGATGCTATCTCCGATCCGTAGGCCTCGTGGAATCGCTTGAGTATGTGATACCACCTGCAAATATGTGGAAGATGAAGTCCGTTGCTTTTGTTGACAAGTTGCTTTGGTACTTCTATTCTTCCCCCCACTTTTTTCAAGTTTCCCAAAATCATCAAATTTTGCCAAATTTAGTCACATTGGGATTAGAATAGACTTGATCTGTTACTGAGGGACACCACAACACCACTGAGAAGTCTTACTTGAACTCTGGGATGAAGGATTGGTCCCTTGGATACTCAGTTAGAATACAAGGTACAGCTGTGATCATTAATTTAGTGTGATTGTTATCTATACAGATAAATGACAAGCAGTTGTCTAATTCTGAAGCTGTAAATGTTCTACAAGTCAGATGAGAGGATCCTCCTAGGAGTTTTACACATTCAACGCTATGCGACGTTAGTGAGACTGCCCATAGAAGCAAGAGAAGATCGTTGACGATGCAACACTTCCGGATGTCAACAATGGAAATTTGGGGGGAAGAATAGAAGTACCGAAATACACTGTATACTGTAGAGTACGAAAGCTGCTGATTTTGAATACGAAACCGATGTACAGAAGGAGAATACCAAAATGTACGGAAGCACTATTGTTCATGTTCATGCCAGGGATATCCCTGGTTCATGCATTACGAAATTGGCTTTACTATTGGTTTATCTTTATTATCCAATAGGAAAGCCAACCGCTTTCGTAGTGTATGAGCACGAACAATAGTGCTTTCGTACATTTTGTTATTCTCGTTTTGTACATAGGTTTCGTAAGTAGCTTTGGTATCGTGCAGTTTTGCAATGTAAGTCCATCCCTTTGAGGCACATAAAATCAGGAATCAACTTGCGAATGGATACACTTTCGGTGATGGCAAGCTGTAGGATGTGTCTTGACTTTTTGAACACTTTGAATCCCCGGTCTTTTTCTTGAAGGAGCTTGCTTTTCTTGCTGCATTCAGTCAGATGTCGGGTGATGGCGGATTGTGGAGCCATTTTGAAATCAGTAACCATTTTGGAATGTGCTCCTTCTGTCTGGTTGCAAGGCATCTCTCACCGCTCGCTATGTATCTTGCAAGAACACTTGAAGTCGTAGACAATGAGAGGTTGTAGGTTCACAATCCGCCATCACCCGACATCTGACTGAATGCCGCAAGAAAAGCAAGCTCCTTCAAGAAAAAGACCAGGGATTCAAAGTGTTCAAAAAGTCAAGACACATCCTAC
This sequence comes from Prostheceraeus crozeri, assembly GCA_907163375.1. Lineage (NCBI taxonomy): Eukaryota > Metazoa > Platyhelminthes > Polycladida > Euryleptidae > Prostheceraeus > Prostheceraeus crozeri. The sequence continues at coordinate 35,333 of CAJQUW010001368.1, forward strand.
AGCTTGCCATCACCGAAAGTGCATCCATTAGCAAGTTTAATCCTGATTTATGTGCTCAAAGGGATAGACTATTTCTCCTTCATCTTTGCTAGCTCTTTATTTTCTGACTTAATCACTTTCTCTCGCGAGATTTGTAGATTTGTATTACCTACCGCATGTTTTATTAGTAATTTGGTTAGAAAGTATAATTTCAGAAGATTTTATTTCATCTCTATCCACTAAAGTTAAGCATGACGTATTTAACTTTGCTCATTCCATATTTCATTGCCTGTGACATATCCGCATTGCATTCTTGTTGTAAAACCACTCAGAGAACAAGCGTGGCCATGGACAAGTTGTTGATTTTACTTCATCAAATTTTACAAGTCAGATAAGAGGAATTTTGCACACTCAACGGTTTTGCGTAGTGAGGCTGCCCTGAGGAGCAAGAAGATCGTTAGCGATGCAACATTCCCGGGTGTCGACAACAGAAATGAGGGGGAATAATAGAAGTACCGAAAATTGATTTTATCAAATCTCAACAGATGTAACCACCACGAGAATTAAACCACGATGAATTAAAAATTCGAAATCTCAGCCAAGAGGCACAATGAGATCTCAACTGTTCCATGAAGACTTACATTATAATGTGGTTCATGAATTTCCTTGATAATCAGCCCACATGTAATTTCCGCTTACAGATAGCTCAGCATCATCATAATTTTGTGACAACTTCAGGATATCACAATTTTTTTCTTAGTTCGCTGATTTTGATGAATAGTCAAAAGAGAGTTCAACAAAGGTTCGTTCTCCCCGTATTTGAATGATTATCATACTGACATGTTTTCCTAATGGAAAAATGCAATTTGAGTGAAATTGAGTGATTTTCATATTTTTAGCACTGCTAAGAGTGATGTGATATGCTGAGTCAGTGTGTGGTGTGTTCGCTGTCACGTGATTCGATATAGTCTGCACGGCTTGTTGCAGTAGCAGACAGATCACAACAAGCGGTTACGACGTGAGTAAAGGTTGCATTCAAGATTGCTGTTTTATCTGGTAGCAGAGCGTGGTTTGATGATGGATGGCATTCCAAAGATAAGTGATTTTTCAACGGCTACAGACTTCATAACGGCGTTTGAGCTACATATGGATTGTTTTTTAATGACAAAGTCCTTTGATGAATCAGAACATGACAGTATTCGTGTGAAATTCTTGAAATTTGCGATGAGCAAATCACCTGGCTTCAATGCTCTTGGTGTTGATGGAAGAGCTACTTACGAATCGTCGAAGTGGAAGGTTTCCTTGATACTTCAGCCCACAAGTACGCCTCTGAAGAGTTTCTTTGAATTGGATTGTTGCAATTTCAAATCGGCAACAGATTACATTGTTGAAAGCAAGAAGTTATTGAGTTGTTTTATTGATGATGAAACGATCATGGAACTACTGATTAAACAACGATTGGTGGAACTATTAACTTCTGATGCTGGACTCATGTTGGGAAATGCTTCTAATTTTACAGAATTCATGAAGCAGTTGTCGTTTATGTGGAATTTGCTATCTTCGTCACCACAATCGTTTGTCAATTTCAAAGAATGTGTCTCAGAAACGACGATTTATTCCCAATTCAAAGGCGATGACTGACCGTTGCTATGCTTGTGACGGTTATAGGCATTATGCGCGAGATTGTCCGAATAATCGTAATCGCAATCGACAACCAAGAGATGCCTTGAAGTCTGCCAAATCTGATTTTCCGAAGGCCTGGTCTAGTCGTTCGGTCACTGACATCACTGATCCTGATTCAAAAAACTCGACAGAGTAATGGGTGTCGCTCGGCCTGTTACTTACAGAGATTCAGAGGGCGATGATTATGTGGTGACTGGAACTATCATTGACAATAACGTGCGGTTGCGAATATTATTGGATTCTGGTACGACATCTTCATTTGTTAGAGACGAGTGTCTGGACAACTTGAGTAGTTTCATTTACAAGAGCAAAAACGATTTCCGCTCTTACTCCGGCAAATTTTCCGCTGATTCATGTATTGACTTGTCTGTTCGGATTTTTCAAACGGAATATCGACATTCATTTTATTGTGATGACCATTATCTCTATTATTTTCCTTATGATATGATAGTTGGTCGTGATATACTGAATGCGCTTGGAGTGAAATTGCAGTGGCGCCGGATCGAATGTGTTTGAACGTCGAAGAAGAAGAACCCAACGATCTTCATAATGAGATATCTATTTGCGTTGCAACCAAGTGCTATGGAGTCAGTGAATCTTGGTAACTGTCCTAATCAAATAAAGCATATATTGCTGCAGTAACTCGAGTGTTTTCTCAGATAATTCGGAATTATGCCTGATCGATTCAAGTTTGATGTCCAGTTAGATACCACAAATGCATTACTCCATAACCAGCAAGGAGGGTTCCGATTCATTTCGAAAGTGAAGTCCAACGGCAGATGTGTGATTTAGACGAGAGAGGAATTATTACACAAGGACTACATCCCCCTTTTCCTTTCCGATTGTTATTGCCAAAAAGAAAACTGGAGGATATCCGCCTGTGTGTTGATTTCAGGCAAAACCTTAACAAACATACTGTGAAATTGTCGTGTGCGATATTCCACAATTTGAGGAAATCGAAAATTAAAGTGCATGGTAGGAGAGTATTCTCTACATTGGATCTATCTCACGGATATTGGCATATTTCCACTAAACTGGACATGTGCAAAAGAAAAGTTGTGTTTTTTTCCTGGTTTCCCAGTATGGGGAAATTGGAGCCTTCAATGTCATGCCATTTGGCGACCGAAGAATGCACACTGGTCATCTTCCAGCGCTGCATGCAGGATATCCTTGGTGATTCTCGATTTTGAATCTTTATTTACATAGGACGATTAATTTTGATTTTTTCCCTCACGATGTGACAAAAGCATTGCAAGCATCTAGACATTTGTGGTCGATCGTCTTCCAGCAAAATAACTTGCATTTGAAAGCAGCAAAAATGTCACTTTTTATCAAAAGACAGCGCTGAATATTTGGGTCATCGTTTTGAGAGGTGACTCTATATACATTTCAATGATAAAGGCAAGGCATGTTTTTTAATAAACGAGATTATCCTCTTACCCACTCAACTTCCATATAAAGGACTGGAGAGCTTTATTGGACTGATAAATCTATTACAGAAAGTTTGTCAAAAAATTTCGCTGCAGTCACAAAGCGATTATTTTGACTTCAAAATGGCTTGCTACAAGTCTACAAAGGAACTGAAATGGACTTCCGAATTGATTGATTTCGTTTAATAATATCTGTTACCTTGATCATTAAAAGCCACCCATTTGGCGATTCCATTCCAGAACCCCAAATCTCTGTTCAAGATAGAGACTGATGCTTCAGATGAAAGCTATTGGAGCCCAATCTTTGATCCAAAATAATAGGCCTATTCAAATATTCAAGGTCGCTTGTTGAAGAAGGCCGAGTTGCAATATTCGACATACGAAAAGGAACTGCTCGCGAATATATTTGGATTAAAGCAAGTATTATGATTGCTTGATTGGAAAGAAATTTATTCTCCCGAGGTGTGACCACAAACCTTTGATTTGGATTAAAGAACAGAAGCTCAAAGGTCGCATTGGAAGATGGATCTCACATTACAAGATTTTGACTTTGATATAGAGCATGTCGCTGGAGCTTCAAATGCATTTGCTGATGCATTGAGTCGGCGAGCTTTGGCTGTGATTCCCGACGTCAAGTGCTTTGATTGGAGAAAATGCAGGAACCGTTGTTGTCCGAAGGTGTGTCATTTCCACATATTTGGATGCATACAAGAAGCATGTCAACTTTGAAGATGGTCTGGGGAAATTCAAGAGCAGGATTGTTGTGCCCAACTCAGTTGTTATGGATTTACTAAAGCAGACAAATGAGCTTTTGGACACCCTGGTGTGCGGTAGGATGCAAGACTTTATTAGAAGTCGCTACTTTTGGCCTAAAATGTTTTCTCACATCAGAAACTTTGTGAGTGCAGTGTGATTCATGTTCATTTTTCCAAATCATACTCTTATTTTCGGACATGAGGCAATACCAATATCATGGAAATTTTCCTTTTGAGAAAGTGTCTATCGATTTGAAAGGCCCAGTCCCAACTTGCTAGAGGTGGCTACCAATATATTGTGGTTGTAAAGGATTCTTTTAGTGGATACAGCTGTTTCTATCCTTTGATGTCCAAAGACAGTGCAGACGGTATTGAACAAATTGTTTGGATTTCATGTGTGTCTATGGCAAACCAACCGTCTTCTTATCGGATGTGGTCTTGAATTCCTCTGCATTAAAGAAGTTTTTGGTGGAACGCTTTAACATTCTGCATCAAACAACCTCAGCTTTCCATCATGGTAATGGCTCAGTGGAGAGGAACTATCCGTTGGCTGGAAGAGAAATTAATTCAAAATCCAACAGGCTGGCCTGATAAACTTGCTTGTATTGGCAATTTATTTTACAATTATCAGCGGAAGTGCAACTACTGGCCTCACACCTAATGATGTTATTTTCTCATACAAAACTCGTCATATGTCGATTTTTATCACCCGAAATATCCCCTGGACACTCGGGACATAACGGCCCAACATCATAAGCGTTTTGAATGTCGGCGATCTTGTTTTAGTAAAGAACACTCATTACGCAAGAAGGGATCTCCTTATTATTTGGATGATCTATTTGAAGTGGTGCAAATCAAGGGACAATCAATAACTGTGAAATCTGGACGGAAATAACTTTGCAAAGAGGAAACATATAACATTTTTGGAAACCGTATTCTCCTGTTTGATCCTTCATTTTGATGCGTTTTATGAATTTTAAATAGGGAGGGTGATGGTGATATGCTGAGTCAGTGTGTGGTGTGTACGCTGTCACTGTGATTTCCGATGTAGTCTGCACGGCTTTGTTGCAGGTAGCAGAACAGATCACAAAACAAGCGGTTTACTGACGTGAGTTAAAGGTTGCATTCAAGATTGCT
>CAJQUW010001369.1:0-35939 GCA_907163375.1 Prostheceraeus crozeri
AGCACTGAACCAGGAAATGATAAATGTCTTCTATTTCGTCAGGGCAATGAGGACAAAAGCATTCTTCATAATCTCGTCTATTACCATATCGTCCTCCTGTTTCAGCCATCAATTTGTGATTTCCTGTTCTGAACTTTAGCATAATCAACATGTCTTCGGTCATTTCAGATGCGGTACATAGATATGATTTTAAATCGTTTTCGAACCTGCATAATTCAAGATATCTATTGCCTTTGTGACCGTTTTTGGCACTATTAATCCATTCTTCTCTGAAGAAGCATCGTATTCTCTCGTCTTCTATCTTAATAAATATGTTTTTATTGCAATAAAGTTGGTTTTCCCAAAGGTTTGACAGATTCAATTTCATTAATAATTTTCTTATTTGGTGTATCCATGTATTGGAATATTCTCTTGAATTTACCTTGTTGAAAACGCTTTGATATAATTTAGAACTTAGACTGTTTTGATTGCTTTCAACAAAGTTTATCCATGATCGAATTGCTGATCTGTAGAAAAGAAATTCAAAGGGCTTTATACCAAATTCACCTATGATGCAGTAATTCGCGGTAGAACTTTTCAAATAGCAGAACCTTTAATAAAATTGGAGCTGTATACGATTCAGGTCTTTTAGATTTTTGTAGAAAAGGAATTCGCCACAGTATTTCATCTGCGATAAAGTTAAGATTTCAAAATTATCTTTTAAGATTTTTCCATTAACGTGACCAAATTCTCTAAGCGTTTTTGCTGTTGTATATGATGATTTTTTATCCTTATTTTCTAATAGTTCTTAGAAAATTAAGAACTTTAATTTCTTAAACTTTATATCGCTATTTGCTATGAACATCCCGAGATAATTGTATTCTTGAACAGTTTCAATAGCTGCTACTGATCTGCCGTGCTTTATGTTAACGTGGCTATATTCAGTGTTTACATTTTTTACCATAATTTTCGTTTTGTTGCAGTTTATTTTTAATCCATTATCATCACAATATTGATTCACTATCAATCCATCTTGCGTTTCGCTGCACAATAAAATATCATCCGCGTACATCAACGCCGTTATGGTCACGTCATTTATTTTTGCCAGGTCTAGGATCGTCATACTTTCATCCATTATAGTTAGCAGATCGTTCATAAATAAGCAAAATAGTGTCGGTGACAAACTATCTCCTTGTGGAATTCCATTTCTGAGTGTGAAAATATCACCTACTCCTTCATATAGAATTTTGTAACGCTTGTTGTCAATCAAATTCTTGATTAATTTCAAGATTCTGCTATTTGGGATCATGTTGTCTAGCTTATCTTTTAATTTATGTTTCGAGATTGAGTCGAATGCCTTTGACAAATCGATGAAGTATAAATAGAGTGGAGCTTTTCTATTGCTATAAATTTGAATTATTTCTCTTAGTATAAAAATATTGTCAAGGGTGGAGTGTCCTTTTCTGAAGCCTATTTGGGACTTGTGAATAACGTGGAATGTTTCAATCTTCCATTATGCTGTTGAAGAGATGCACTAAAATTTTGCTCGATTCATCTATATTTTTTTAAAGTATTTCATACACAAGACCATCTGGCCCACTGGACTTTTGCTATTGTTTTGTTTTCTCTTATAATTTGCCAGTATTCTTCATGATTTTTTTCAAATTTCGCTTTTTCTTATTTTTGAAGTCTCTTTAGCTTATTTATTCGAGATTGAGTCGAATGCCTTTGACAAATCGATGAAGTATAAATAGAGTGGAGCTTTTCTATTGCTATAAATTTGAATTATTTCTCTTAGTATAAAAATATTGTCAAGGGTGGAGTGTCCTTTTCTGAAGCCTATTTGGGACTTGTGAATAACGTGGAATGTTTCAATCTTCCATTATGCTGTTGAAGAGATGCACTAAAATTTTGCTCGATTCATCTATATTTTTTTAAAGTATTTCATACACAAGACCATCTGGCCCACTGGACTTTTGCTATTGTTTTGTTTTCTCTTATAATTTGCCAGTATTCTTTATGATTTTTTTCAAATTTCGCTTTTTCTTATTTTTGAAGTCTCTTTAGCTTATTTATTCTCTTCTCTCTTTTGATTGTTTGATTTAACTCATGCTTATATTTCATCAGATTGACTAAATTGTCTTCACTGTTTTCACATTTTAGATCGTAAATGGCTTTTTTATAGGCTCTTCTACATTCCCTTGTTTTTTCAGAATAAATGATTTTATTTGATGAATTTTGAATTTTTCTTGTTGCGATATTCTTGTCGTCTATCATTCTTTCATACACAACTGGGTGGGTAGATTATTAGCGCTAATTTCATGTAAAAGGTATTGACATCTGATTTTATAACAATTATTATCGAAGTTCGTTTGATTTTTTCTCTTTTGATTGTTTGATTTAACTCATGCTTATATTTCATCAGATTGACTAAATTGTCTTCACTGTTTTCACATTTTAGATCGTAAATGGCTTTTTTATAGGCTCTTCTACATTCCCTTGTTTTTTCAGAATAAATGATTTTATTTGATGAATTTTGAATTTTTCTTGTTGCGATATTCTTGTCGTCTATCATTCTTCATACACAACTGGGTGGGTAGATTATTAGCGCTAATTTCATGTAAAAGGTATTGACATCTGATTTTATAACAATTATTATCGAAGTTCGTTTGATTTTGACTAGTCCATTTATGAGGTCTGACTGATCTGGATGGATTAAGTTTTTATATGATCGTCTTGGCTTATCATTATTTGAATGATTGCAAGCAGCTTCGTTCTTTTCGTCTATAGCCAACTCGAATATCAGTGGGATGTGATCAGTATATAGAGTAGGTTCCAAAATGTCAAATTTATTTATGTATGGTATTATTGAGTGCGATATTAGTAAATAATCAATGACTGACTTTCTTAAATTATCGCCATGTAGCGTTAATGTGTAATATATGTAGGCTTTCCAGGTTCAAATCGACCGTTTGCAATAATTAGTGATGTTTCGTTACAGAATTCAATAATTTACCTACCTTGTCCATTGATTATTTCGTCAGATGAAGTTCTTGGTAAGAGGGTCACTCCGTTAATATCACTTAAATTTCCGGTTCGTCCATTTAAGTCGCCTACCAGAATTGTGTTTCATTTTGAATTTTGGAATATAGAATTTAATTTTGCTGAAGTAGTTACTCTCCTTATATTTTGATTCACGATTTTCTTTATAACATAACATATAATATAACATAACATTCTTCTTAACATATAATCAAGAAAATATGATTGAGATTCTTTCATTTTTCATTCACAAGTTTAAAGATCAAAAGGTTTCCGTTTTCGTTTATGATGCTTGCTGTTTTGTATTCATCTTGTTGAATTTGATTATATAGTGACACTCCCTTGATATTTCTTCCCATGAAATTTGTCTTTTCAGCAATCGTATGATATCCGGCATAATGTTTAATCACAGGTGGGTCCCAATCATTTTTCAAATGCGTATCAGTAAAACATACTATATCGGAATTATCTATATCATTCAATAAACAGGAGTCCTTGATTTTACAATCAGTCAAACTATTTATGTTAACATAGAAGAACTTAAGTTTGTGCTTTTTTCTAGGAATATGATCAACGATGTCAATTGTAACCTCATTAGCATTGGTTTCATTTTCAATAACATCATCGTTCATCTCCTCTCCTTTTTCTATTTCATCAAACATACTGAGGGTATTCGTGCGAGGTCTGCATAAGTACAACTGGTGCTGGTTGGATTTCTGGTGGTTGTCTGTTTGGGATGCTGTTGCGTGTATGAACGTACGTTGGCATGCATCTTCTTCCGCCTCTTTCATTGATGATACTGCTCATACTGAATCTTCTTTCACATTCTATCCTATGATTTTCTCCTTGAGTCGGCCTTCGGTTTTGCCATGGTCTTCGGTTGTCATCATAGGCTGTGTTGTTATTATTTTGCCATCTGGGTCTTGTTCTTGGTCTTCTTCTTTGCCAGTTGCTGTCGTTGTAGTTTCTCCTGTCCCAGCAATTGCGGCCGATATGACCATATTTGCTAGCACTTGGGCAGTTGATGTTGGTTGATGTTGTAGTTTGGTGCTGGCTGATAGCGTCTTGGTCGATCTTCTGATGTTTCTCCAACATGTTGCCGTCTTTCCAGCCCGTCTTTCACTTCGTCTATCTTCTTGTTAATGTTTTCAATCAGAGTTTGTATTTCTGCTTTCGTGTAGGCATCTCTTTCTCCAAGATCTTCTGCTTCGCTATCAAGATGCCATTTGCGAGATCTTTCAGTATTTTGCCTTCTTAAATCGTCAATTTGCTTTCTCAGCTCAGTTGCCGTGTCGACTTGTCGTTTCATTTCCTCTTCAAGGGTGTTCGCTGATGACAGAAGGTCCTCAATTTTTCTTTCTCTGAGGAAAAGGCTTGATTCGAGATACCTCATTTTTCACTGATATTCTTCGATTTCGTTCTTCAGTGACTCCGCTTCCTCTGTGTTGTCTTTCGTAACTGTACACAGCAAATCTTCGATTCTCTTATCTTTCTGGTGCATAGTTTCTTCTGCTGCCTTTGTCTTCTTCTTCAGTGCTTCAAGTTCTTTTTTTTTGAGCTCATCGGTTTCACTGTAAATTGTGTTCTGTGAGGCTGGAGTTGATAGTGCTTGCTGATACTATTGTAGTTCTCTTGCATGAATATTGCCGATGCAGGCCTCGCACGCATACTTCCGCTTATATAAATTCTTTTTAAACTACTTTGTTATTTCGTAAGCTGGTATTTTAGTGCAAGCAAGATGGAAATTGCGCTTGCATTTATCACAGCAGTGTTTCTTCAGCAGATTCTTCCCTTCCACACATACAGATGTCCACTTCGATGTAACCCAGTTCAGCTAAACCCCGGTTGGGAGGTGTTGGTTGAGTTCACGGTCTTCATTTCTGTAATGACAAAGGATTTGAGGATTTGGTAAAATATATATGTATGAAGCTGATCCGGCCCTTGATTGCGACTTGTTTAGGCATTTATTTAGTTGATCTCTCTCTCTCTCTCTCTATTCATCTTCTTGTACTTTCTTTTCTCCATTTGAAATCTGATTTACTGATTTTGAAAGTATCTTAGCTGGAATAGCAGGAACGGCTCAAGTCAGTCATTTGTGTTTTGGACATTCAGAGGAGCTGTCGTAATTTGACTTTCAGAACCAATTTCAGGATTACGCCGACTCATTTTTTCATTCTGAAAATAATTCCCGATCTTCTCTTTTCCTGGCATTGTACTAAAACCAAGTGTGTCACTCCTTTGTATTTGCCTTTGAGGTAATACACAAGATAGAAAATCAATAGGGTAAAACCACAGCGCTTTGTGTCACAGACGCATCAAGGGGTGGGACCTTGCAGTGCGAATATTGACTGCACGGTCCCACCTGACATGAAATGCTGTGGTTTTACCTTGTTGAATTTCTATCTTGCACATAACCTCAAATAAATGGCAAATACAAAGAAGGAGAGACCAGCTTGTTTTTAGCACAATGCCAGGAAAATTGTACTACCTCCTGTTCCTAACCTTCAACATCATCTACATCTACACGTTTTGATTCACATCATTTCGCTGAAAACCATTAAACTCATGTGATTGATTATATAGCTGACAAGTCATTTGAAGTGAAATTAAATTGTAATCAAATGTTCGATCCACACACCGCTACAGTCGAACAGATAATCGAATAATACAAGTTGAATCTCTGAAGGAGGATTGGAGAAAATGGAAGATATAATGTGAGTCTTATAATTGATTTCATTTTTAGGTACTATTCAATACCTCAAATTCGGTAGTTTTGAATCCTCGTGGATGTTTTAATGTATCCGCAGGACTTAAAATTGCGCTTGCTTGAGGTTCGATCGGCATTTGTATCATTCCTTAATTAATCGCAAAAGATCGTGAAAATTGTTGCTTGTCTGAATAGGCCTACATGTACGTCTATAAATTGATGTCCGTAGGCCTTCTTGGCAGTAGAAAATTAATGTCTGTAAGCCGTTTTTTGCAGTGGACAATGGGCGATAATTCTTCTGCGAAATTTTATGGGATTTCCATAGAAAATGATCACTCGGGAGTACCCGAATAGTTTTATGGTGATACTGCGAAATATGAAAATCGCTCAATTTACAAATCGCAATTTGATGACACAGACTTACATTACAGTAGAAGTCTTACTTCTTCTTATAGGTTAGGGCTTGGGCTGGGCTTCGGTTTGACACCCAAGCAAACCTAAGCAAACCCAAGCAATCCAAGCAGCAACCTTGGAATAATATAGTAAGTACAGATCTATATCGAAAATCGATGGACACCATGTCATATCTGCCATTCCACTCTACCCACCTTAAACACGTTCTTCATAATATTCCTTATAACTTGGCCAATAGAACGGAAATAATTGTATCTGATCAACAAAATAGAGACTTAAGACATGGGGAATTGAAGTATCATTTAATCAAATTAAACACTCATTGACGATGTTATAACTAAAGCCGAAAGTGACACAGTATAAGAGAAAAACAAAACAACCGAAATCCTTACTTTTATTATTATGTAATAATAACCGTAAAAACGATACATGGAATTTCTATCTAGATGAAACGACAAAAGGTATAAAACGTGTGACATTATTCAAACCGGAAAATTCATATATTACAACAAAGTAAGCAAGACATTCGTAGTGAATATTACATCGGGCAAGCAGGAGATTCATTCCATCATCGAATCACTGTTCATCGCCAACATGTGAACCAAGGGAATGCTGCCATATTGAAAGTAAGCCGGCATATAGCTGCCTGTGGCGGGAGATTCATAGCTGCTCCCTTTTATCACTTGCCTCCATGTGCTTCAAAATCAATCCGCGAAAGAGAGGAAGATATATTTATTAAGTTGTTTCTTCCCTCTTTGAATTCTCAACAACTTAGCTGTGCAATGCTTTTCTGATGAATTATTTTCATCATGTAATTTCTATCTTAGTATCTACACTGTAAATCGCTCGCTACCAATCACCTACGAAGTATACATATCAATATATTTTTGGTGTATTTCTGTATGTATTTGTATGCTTCACGTATGTTTTCTCAACTGTGGTATGATTTACATACTAAAGCCATACCAGGACAATGTTAAAGGAGAGCATCAATGATATCTATATTTCTGTCACTGATGGATTGGATTTCTCTTCATAAACCAACGACATCTAATACTACGTCCAATCTGAAATGCATCTATCGATCTTTCCATCTATTAAAAGAGATATCTTTGCATCTGCTGTCATTTCAAGTCTAGCTTTGTCGATGCCATGTGGTTGATAGTTGCGGTTGTGTTCAGGCTATGGTGGATTCCTCAAATTTTAATGCTATAAATTCGTGCACATGTTTAAAGCACCTTTCCCTGTTACTTCTTTAATCTAGTTGTATTTTATCATGATACAGATGAAAATTTACGAAGGACACATTGCGAATTCTTAGAGGTCCTTTTTGCAGGTTATAGACCTACTGGCGCCATAAATGCGACAGTCTCAAAAATTTGAAATATGTCTTGATTATTTGAATAATTCATTATTGTTGAAAAAAATCAAGTATTTGATGGTCTTATTTCTATTAGATGACAACGATTGATTTCGGCAATACTCCATACGTTTGCAAAATTGTTGATTGTAAATTGTAAATTGTAAAATGTAAATTGTTGTAAAATAATATTCAAATGACTGATATCAAAATATTGATAGGAATAACCTTCACAGGTGCTAGCAATAATAAGAAACAGACTATATATTATTAGGCATCGAAAATTCCTAAAATCTTTGCACCATGGAAAAGATGTTAGGGAAGTTCATGCTGTCAGCCAATTTTCATCAAAAATACTCTATCGTCTTTATCTTGAAACTCTGCATGTTCAATTGTATTTCTTTCGGGAAGACTACTGGTCAAAACTACTCACTTAGGACAGTGGCATACATATCAAAATAACCTATGAAACATCAGGTTTCTCTTGGTATAATGTATATAAAAATTGAATTACAACTTCAACGCGAATTTTGCATCTAAAATACGTTGATTTAAGGCCTTTTGTCAATAAAGATCGCTTTAATGTTGCATGGCACTTACTACTGCTTTGAAATTAGTGAGATAATGACATTTAAGAGTTAAACTTGCAATACTGAATTCGATTTTAATGCACGCAAATCTAAAGCATTTCACAAATAATCAATAGGTATTCAACCATCAACAATTATGCATTATGTAATTTTGGAATTAAGCACATTATGAATCCGAAATAAAAGCACATTAATACATATCATTTTTGCTAGGTGACTGAAAGGTCCACATACGAAAGCTACACAAATAAGGACGAATTTGTATAGGGCCACGTTTATAAAACATGCCAACAACTCGTATTTCATCATAAAACAGCCAATCACAGACAGAATAGTTCGTGTCGCTACATACCAACAACATACGAAAGTAAGTGAGCTTTCGTATGAAAAACATACCAGACCTCACGAGAATCTCGCATCAGTTGGTAGTTTTGAATTGTATGTGAAAGTACAATGAAGTACAGTGAATTGTATGTCATCACTGAGTTTATCACTGTTATGCATTTCTGTTGTTTTCTAACTAGAAATTATTGACTTTATTAAAGAGCTCTATCTTTGAATTGAAGCATTTTTTCGGTTTGCTCGATAGTGATCAAAATTTTTACAAAAACACACTTTTCTGAATGAAAGCTCAGTAGCTGACTAGAGCAAAATGTAACCTTCGGTGGTTTTTGGATCACGTCTTGCCAACTAAACATGCTTTTGATAGCCAATATGCTTTTTACAACCAAACATGCTTTGCTGTTTGAACTAATGTTCATTCATGTCACTCCTGTTGCAAATTCTCATCAATGTCTATGCTTTTGCAGGTTGTTTCCGCCGTGGAAACTCTTTCAATTTTGACATGCTCAACAAATCCTTGTCTGGATCAGGACTACTGTCATTAAATGATTCACATTCAAATTTCGCCTTTATGAAGAATGCCTCTCAAAGTACAGACCTAACGCATTTTCATCGTCCAGCAAAACTAGCGGTTGATGGAAATTTCCAACAAAACAATTTTGCATCATGTTCAGTGACATATTATCACAAACCATATTGGAATGTTGATCTTAACGCAGACCATGACATCAGTATGGTTGTCATTTACAATGTTCGTATTTGCTGCTCTGAATGGCTTACTGGTGCCAAAGTCTACATCAGTACCGTTGAAAGGGCAACGTGGGATTCAAATTTCGATAATCAATACTTATGTGGACAGGTTGGTGATTCAAGAAATAAGGAAAGGTTAATCATCAGCTGCAGAAATAAACTTGGACGGTTTGTCTCGATTGTAAAGGCAACTCCAAAACTTGTTTTATGTGAAGTTGAAGTTTTTGGTAGAAGTTATAATTTGGCTCTTCATAAAAGAACTGTGCAGAGTTCAACACATAACCATGCATATTCAAGTCTCTCAGTTGATGGAAACCGTGATCCTTATCATTCTCACGGCTCGTGTTCCCATACAAAAGATAGCAAAAGTTATTGGAGTGTTGACCTTGAAGATGAATACTCGATAAGCAAAGTTGTCATTTACAATCGAATGGACTGTTGTGCAAACAGACTTTCTGGAAGCAAAATATATATCAGTGTAATCGAAAGAGCCAACTGGACATCTAACAAAGAAAATCAATATTTATGTGGGGAGATAAAAGATGCATCCAATAAGGCAGTGGTAACAGTTTACTGTGGAACTACACGAGGAAGATTTGTTTCAATTTTAGGAGCCACTCAACAAAAAGGATCGTTGAATTTTTGTGAAGTAGAAGTTTATGAGGAGAAAGGTAAGTATTACGTGATTTCAGCTGTAGAATATTAAGGAAATATTGAGATATCAGCCAATGGATGGCCGAATTATTGTTAATAATTAATTTTGTGTTTCAAAAAGAAGTTTCAAACGTTATTTGGTGAAATTTTTTGGACGCCCTGGGATGATGTTGCTTCCAACGTTGTCCCAAAAAACACCATGTAGCAATGTGAACATCCAATTAGTAATCGATGGAAACAATATCCGAGTGAATTGTGCGATTGTTGTCGGCCAAAACTGATAGGACAATTCTCCAATATTTGAATCGGAACTATATTGATATTTGCAGCTCAAATTGATTGATGAATTGAAAATTGATGAAAAAATTCTGCACCGTTAAAACTGATTAAAACACCCTGACTGTATTTTCGTTTTCCTGCGTTGGAACACGATCCCATTTCGTGTCGGACTGAAGGATGCAGCCTACGACAACATTCATCTAATTCAGACATCAG
Organism: Prostheceraeus crozeri; assembly: GCA_907163375.1. Taxonomy (NCBI): domain Eukaryota; kingdom Metazoa; phylum Platyhelminthes; order Polycladida; family Euryleptidae; genus Prostheceraeus; species Prostheceraeus crozeri. The sequence goes on from CAJQUW010001369.1 coordinate 10,334, forward strand.
GTGATGTTGAGTCGTCTAATAAACTGCCTGCAGCCATTGAAGGAAGCGCTTTTGGAGAGCTCCGATCTTAAAGAGAAAGAGGGAGAGAGAGATAAAGTGAGGAAGAGAAAAGTTAGTACACTGTGCTCATAAGTTCTAGTTAAGTTCCAATCTGAGTACTAAATGAAAGAGTACTTAAACTGCCGTACTTAAATTCACAGAAGTGCTAAAATGCTTATTAATATCTTATTGAGTACTAATATGATGAAATATCAACATAAAAAGGGAAAGAAAGATACAAGCGTGAAATTCTGACTGAGCTATAACGAGGATGCTATATGCTGTCATATGACGGTCTAGTTTATTCTCTCCCACTGCGCTCTACGTCCTGCCAACGTCTACCATTTTCTCCGAGTGTACTCTTAGTTCTGAAATCTTTCGCCATCCTCCCTGACTGTAGCCTACTTTGAGTCCTGCCAACGTTCGCCATCCATCCTGAATGTGCTTTTAGTCCTGAATAACGTTTACCCACTTCACCGACTGCGCTTTTAGTACTGAGCATGCTTTATTGATTGATCGAAATGCATATTTGTTTAATTGCCAAAGCAGTTCTTAGATGGATGTGCATGTGAGATATAGCGGATAAGATATGCTGAATGACATTTTTCGACTTGGAGGTGCTTGTCCCAATCAACTCACTAAATGAGTAGTAAAATGAGTACGAATTAAGTACTATGTTTTCGAATCCAAATAGATCTAAATTGATTACCGCTACAGATATTTTCGCACTCAAAGAGTGCAAGAATTTGGGACTCATTCCTTTGTCGCAGTCAGTACTCAGGTTCAATACTCTTTCTAGTGCTGATCTGGGACTTAATATGTAGCAGTGTGGCTCGGGGAGAATCTAGAGTATTACTAGGCTTCCTCAGCCCGAGTGATCATTTTTTAGTGAATTCACGATTTTCTACTGCCTTTCAAAATCGCTACAGACATTTGATCTGGCAGTAAGCATTTTATGGTTTTTAGAGACATTTGTATGATGTAATAATGCCTACTGCCATTCTGGAGAATTCTTACTGCCATTCATGGCATCCATGTGTAAGAATGTTTGTAGGACAGGCAAATGTATCTGTAAATGTTTGCTAGAGACACGTGTCTCTAAATATTTATTGACTACACACATAACCTCTGCAAGAACGGTAAACTCAAACATTTTTGTATAACAGCAATTCTTTTGCTGTTATAATATACAAAAGAAGGATATTTGTATATAAATCTCGCATTATTACAATCTAATGTATACATAAGAATTTACACGTAATGCAATTTTATACGCAATTACAAAATTCTCTCTTATCAAATATATTGTTGTGTTTACATCATATTTGATGTATTAATATTATGTCTACATCACATTTACTGCTTATTATGTTAAATATAACATTAATAAAATGAAAATAATATATAAATGTACATGTATTATGTTCATTTATCACTTACTCTACAACTGTAAAAAGAAGACATGGTTTCATATCTACGCTCCTTCTCTTGCTCCTTTGTCTCCTCTAAATGATTCGTTTTTGATGGAGTGTCACAAAGCACGAGGCACAGAACTAAGTCCTTCTAGTCTCTTCTTATATATCTCCTTCTCTCTCTCTCAAAATTCAAAATTCAAAATTCAAAGGGTTTTATTTTCATGTGAAAATACCCAAGTAAATGTACAATTATGATGTATGAAGTTCAGCACCAATGAAATGTTCGAGATGACAATGAGATGGTAAAAATTCAATGAAAGCCTATGTATGAAAGTCAATACGTAACTTGAATGGAAACATGTACAGATGAAGTTGCAGTGTTCAATGAAATGAGTTAAAAGTTTATGAAAATGCGATACTGAGTGAAATGAAGAGACAAATATTGTTAGCAAGGATGCGGGATATATACATAGGATTCACGTGAATGTATGACGTTTTGTTGAAAATGTATTACCGGGATTTGAAATATTTAAAAGGAGAGGAGGAATCATTCAAACCATGCTTTCAAAAAGTTATCTTGCTTGATGGTCATTTTAATATTTATTCAATCTTTCGTCAGTCACGTCCACAATCAATCTTTATTAATTATTATTAAGAGTCGTCTTGCAAGGGCTGGTAGAAAATGAATTTCGAATATAAGACAACAAAAAAAGTCACGAAATATCATTCTAGAATTAATTGATTTACAGAAAAGACACGTCGATGTGTAGAAGTTAATATTTATATCTATTCGTGACAAAAAGCGCCAAGAACGCGAGTTTTAATTCAACTCGTGGGTATATGTAGTTAAGAATATGCTACTGTACTTTGAATCAATATTTCAACTCACCTGCAATGACAAAGGATTCGAGGATTTGGTAAAATGTATATGTATAAAGCTGACCCGGCCCTTGCTTGCGACTTGCTTAGGTAGTTATTCAGTTGATTTATGAAACAGTCTGAATTTTCTAATCATTTCACATTGATAGATAGCATCGGCTGATCGATATTCATAATTTCATTGGATGCGTTCTTTATGAAACTAACAATAGCGTCTGGTTTGTAACGTCTACGTATAGCACTAAGATAGGAAATTGAAACTATATTATTGTTGTGTTGTGCATAATCAAGTCGTGTTTTATTTTGTACGACATATCTATCGCTTGTGACGCACATGTTGCCGTCTATCTGACAGTTGATATCAATTCAATCTATTGTTTTATAAGAACTCCTGTCAACTTTTCCGACTCAAACGTCAATCCAACTTACGCATCTCGGTTTAGTTATCAATTTCAAGATGTACCGGGAATGTATTGTTTCACGGGAACCACTATCTATGCGGCATAGCTATCGATTCCATTTTGTATTATCATTGCAGTCATTTATGCCTCATCGATTCTTTAAGTCGATCATCATTTAACATTGCAAGATAGCTCTCTCCTTGTTGACTTCTTTAATAAACATAGATATTGACTTCATTATGATGCCGCTACTGTTGTCCAACATGAGATTAAATTCTGTCCTGGTGGTGTCTATAAATTCTGTTAGATATCTTTGACGTGATTTGCTGAGATGTGAGCACTGAACCAGGAAATGATAAGTGTCTTCTATTTCGTCAGGGCAATGAGGACAAAAGCATTCTTCATAATCTCGTCTATTACCATATCGTCCTGTTTCAGCCATCAATTTGTGACTTCCTGTTCTGAACTTTAGCATAATCAACATGTCTTCGGTCATTTCAGATGCGGTACATAGATATGATTTTAAATCGTTTTCGAACCTGCATAATTCAAGATATCTATTGCCTTTGTGACCGTTTTTGGCACTATTAATCCATTCTTCTCTGAAGAAGCATCGCATTCTCTCGTCTTCTATCTTAATAAATATGTTTTTATTGCAATAAAGTTGGTTTTCCCAAAGGTTTGACAGATTCAATTTCATTAACAATTTTCTTATTTGGTGTATCCATGTATTGGAATATTCTCTTGAATTTACCTTGTTGAAAACGCTTTGATATAATTTAGAACTTAGACTGTTTTGATTGCTTTCAACAAAGTTTATCCATGATCGAATTGCTGATCTGTAGAAAAGAAATTCAAAGGGCTTTATACCAAATTCACCTATGATGCAGTAATTCGCGGTAGAACTTTTCAAATAGCAGAACCTTTAATAAAATTGGAGCTGTATACGATTCAGGTCTTTTAGATTTTTGTAGAAAAGGAATTCGCCACAGTATCTCATCTGCGATAAAGTTGAGATTTCAAAATTATCTTTTAAGATTTTTCCATTAACGTGACCAAATTCTCTAAGCGTTTTGCTGTTGTATATGATGATTTTTTTATCCTTATTTTCTAATAGTTCTCAGAAAATTAAGAACTTTAATTTCTTAAACTTTATATCGCTATTTGCTATGAACATCCCGAGATAATTGTATTCTTGAACAGTTTCAATAGCTGCTACTGATCTGCCGTGCTTTATGTTAACGTGGCTATATTCAGTGTTCACATTTTTTACCATAATTTTCGTTTTGTTGCAGTTTATTTTTAATCCATTATCATCACAATATTGATTCACTATCAATCCAGCTTGCGTTTCGCTGCACAATGAAATATCATCCGCGTACATCAACGCCGTTATGGTCACGTCATTTATTTTTGCCAGGTCTAGGATCGTCATACTTTCATCCATTATAGTTAGCAGATCGTTCATAAATAAGCAAAATAGTGTCGGTGAAAAACTATCTCCTTGTGGAATTCCATTTCTGAGTGTGAAAATATCACCTTCTAATCCTTCATATAGAATTTTGTAACGCTTGTTGTCAATCAAATTCTTGATTAATTTCAAGATTCTGCTATTTGGGATCATGTTGTCTAGCTTATCTTTTAATTTATGTTTCGAGATTGAATCGAATGCCTTTGACAAATCGATGAAGCATAAATAGAGTGGAGCTTTTCTATTGCTATAAATTTGAATTATTTCTCTTAGTATAAAAATATTGTCAAGGGTGGAGTGTCCTTTTCTGAAGCCTATTTGGGACTCGTGAATAACGTGGTTTCTTTCTAGCCATGAGTTGAGTCGATTGTTAATAATTTTTGTCATTATTTTTTCTACGCATGTTGATAAATTTATGCACCTGTAAGACATTACATTGTCTTTTCTTCCTTTTTAAAGTATGGGTGTCAGCCAACTGTATTGCCATGGAATGTTTCAATCTTCCATTATGCTGTTGAAGAGATGCACTAAAATTTCGCTCGATTCATCTATATTTTTTTAAAATATTTCATACACAAGACCATCTGGCCCGCTGGACTTCGAGTTAGCAGACATTCTTGTTACTTTTTCAGACATTCTTTTGCCTCCTCACTTCTTATATCTGATTCCACATTTTTGTAATCGTACATATTAGTAGTCGAAATTTTGTTTGCAATATCAGTGAAGAAATACAGTGGGTCGATGTAGAATCTACTTCTCTAAAGGATGTTGAATCTATTTCTTCGACATATTTTTGGAAATCGCTTATTGTGAGATTGCTTTTTTGAATATCTTTTGCTATTGTTTTGTTTTCTCTTATAATTTGCCAGTATTCTTTATGATTTTTTTCAAATTTCGCTTTTTCTTATTTTTGAAGTCTCTTTAGCTTATTTATTCTCTTCTCTCTTTTGATTGTTTGATTTAACTCATGCTTATATTTCATCAAATTGACTAAATTGTCTTCACTGTTTTCACATTTTAGATCGTAAATGGCTTTTTTATAGGCTCTTCTACATTCCCTTGTTTTTTCAGAATAAATGATTTTATTTGATGAATTTTGAATTTTTCTTGTTGCGATATTCTTGTCGTCTTTCATTCTTTGATACACAACTGGGTGGGTAGATTATTAGCGCTAATTTCATGTAAAAGGTATTGACATCTGATTTTATAACAATTATTATCGAAGTTCGTTTGATTTTGACTAGTCCATTTATGAGGTCTGACTGATCTGGATGGATTAAGTTTTTTATATGATCGTCTTGGCTTATCATTATTTGAATGATTGCAAGCAGCTTCGTTCTTTTCGTCTATAGCCAACTCGAATATCAGTGGGATGTGATCAGTATATAGAGTAGGTTCCAAAATGTCAAATTTATTTATGTATGGTATTATTGAGTGCGATATTAGTAAATAGTCAATGACTGACTTTCTTAAATTATCGCCATGTAGCGTTAATGTGTAATATATGTAGGCTTTCCAGGTTCAAATCGACCGTTTGCAATAATTAGTGATGTTTCGTTACAGAATTCAATAATTTATCTGCCTTGTCCATTGATTATTTCGTCAGATGAAGCTCTTGGCAAGAGGGTCACTCCGTTAATATCACTTAAATTTCCGGTTCGTCCATTTAAGTCGCCTACCAGAATTGTGTTTCATTTTGAATTTTGGAATATAGAATTTAATTTTGCTGAAGTAGTTACTCTCCTGATGTTTTGATTCACGATTTTCTTTATAATATAACATACAATATAACATATATAACATAACATTCTTCTTAACATATAATCAAGAAAATATGATTGAGATTCTTTCATTTTTCATTCACAAGTTTAAAGATCAAAAGATTTCCGTTTTCGTTTATGATGCTTGCTGTTTTGTATTCATCTTGTTGAATTTGATTATATAGTGACACTCCCTTGATATTTCTTCCCATGAAATTTGTCTTTTCAGCGATCGTATGATATCCGGCATAATGTTTAATCACAGGTGGGTCCCAATCATTTTTCAAATGCCTTTCAGTAAAACATACTATATCGGAATTATCTATATCATTCAATAAACAGGAGTCCTTAATTTTACAATCAGTCAAACCATTTATGTTAACATAGAAGAACTTAAGTTTGTGCTTTTTTCTAGGAATATGATCAATGATATCAATTGTAACCTCATTAGCATTGGTTTCATTTTCAATAACATCATCGTTCATCTCCTCTCCTTTTTCTATTTCATCAAACATACTGAGGGTATTCGTGCGAGGTCTGCATAAGTACAACTGGTGCTGGTTGGATTTCTGGTGGTTGTCTGTTTGGGATGCTGTTGCGTGTATGAACGTACGTTGGCATGCATCTTCTTCCGCCTCTTTCATTGATGATACTGCTCATACTGAATCTTCTTTCACATTCTATCCTATGATTTTCTCCTTGAGTCGGCCTTCGGTTTTGCCATGGTCTTCGGTTGTCATCATAGGCTGTGTTGTTATTATTTTGCCATCTGGGTCTTGTTCTTGGTCTTCTTCTTTGCCAGTTGCTGTCGTTGTAGTTTCTCCTGTCCCAGCAATTGCGGCCGATATGACCATATTTGCTAGCACTTGGGCAGTTGATGTTGGTTGATGTTGTAGTTTGGTGCTGGCTGATAGCGTCTTGGTCGAGCTTCTGATGTTTCTCCAACATGTTGCCGTCTTTCCAGCCCGTCTTTCACTTCGTCTATCTTCTTGTTAATGTTTTCAATCAGAGTTTGTATTTCTGCTTTCGTGTAGGCATCTCTTTCTCCAAGATCTTCTGCTTCGCTATCAAGATGCCATCTGCGAGATCTTTCAGTATTTTGCCTTCTTAAATCGTCAATTTGCTTTCTCAGCTCAGTTGCCGTGTCGACTTGTCGTTTCATTTCCTCTTCAAGGGTGTTCGCTGATGACAGAAGGTCTTCAATTTTTCTTTCTCTGAGGGAAAGGCTTGATTCGAGATACCTCATTTTTCACTGATATTCTTCGATTTCGTTCTTCAGTGACTCCGCTTCCTCTGTGTTGTCTTTCGTAACTGTACACAGCAAATCTTCGATTCTCTTATCTTTCTGGTGCATAGTTTCTTCTGCTGCCTTTGTCTTCTTCTTCAGTGCTTCAAGTTCTTTTTTTTGAGCTCATCGGTTTCACTGTAAATTGTGTTCTGTGAGGCTGGAGTTGATAGTGCTTGCTGATACTATTGTAGTTCTCTTGCATGAATATTGCCGATGTAGGCCTCGCACGCATACTTCCGCTTATATAAATTCTTTTTAAACTACTTTGTTATTTCGTAAGCTGGTATTTTAGTGCAAGCAAGATGGAAATTGCGCTTGCATTTATCACAGCAGTGTTTCTTCAGCAGATTCTTCCCTTCCACACATACAGATGTCAGTAGTTTATAGTGTGACATCCGGCGCGACGCTTCGCTTCGCTTTGCTTCGCTTCGCTTGCGCCGGATGTCACACTTTTGCGGGGGTTTTCAAAATTTTCAAAAAAATCAAAATTTCAAAAATTTAGGTAGGTTTCAAATTTCACGTGGCCGAAGGGCGAAAATTTAAGTTGTCTCAAAATATCACGTGGTCTAAGAATTTTGAAAATTTAGGCAGACGAAAATTTAAGTTGTCTCAAAATATCACGTAGTCTCAATATACCAGAAGATTGTATTCAAAATATTTATTCAAAATATTTATTCAAAATATTCATTTAAAAATGGAAGAAACAAAAGTGGATGAAACAAAAGTGGAAGAAACCGCAAGAATATATCCTTCGTTATCATATGAACGTAGTTCTACTTTAATGGACATTGAAAAAATGAACATTGAAAAAATGAACAAAGAAAAACACAAAGATAGAGTTAGGTATATGAAAGATAAGGAATCTCAATTATTATTAAGATTAGAGCATTATAAAAAGTTAAGAAAGAGATGGTCTAATGCTTTAACAATTGTCATTTCATCTGGCGTTCTTACAATTCCAGTAGTTGCTACTGCTTTAACTCGATACAAAATGAAAACACATTTCCATCTTTGAAATATTTTATTCACATCACAGACAAGTACTATGTACAAGTAGCATGGTTTACAACGAATAAAATATGTTGACTAGAAAATGTATTATGCCATGATACAATTGTTTCTGTATGAGTAAAATAAGGTAAGGCTCATAGAACTATAAAACCAATGAGGACAAGTAGCATAGTTTACAACGAATAAAATACGTTGACTAGAAAATGTATTATGCCATGATACAATTGTTTCTGTATGAGTAAAATAAGGTAAGGCTCATAGAACTATAAAACCAATGAGGACAAGTAGCATAGTTTACAACGAATAAAATATGTTGACTAGAAAATGTATTATGCCATGATACAATTGTTTCTGTATGAGTAAAATAAGGTAAGGCTCATAGAACTATAAAACCAATGAGGACAAGTAGCATAGTTTACAACGAATAAAATATGTTGACTAGAAAATGTATTATGCCATGATACAATTGTTTCTGTATGAGTAAAATAAGGTAAGGCTCATAGAACTATAAAACCAATGAGGACAAGTAGCATAGTTTACAACGAATAAAATATGTTGACTAGAAAATGTATTATGCCATGATACAATTGTTTCTGTATGAGTAAAATAAGGGAAGGCTCATAGAACTATAAAACCAATGAGGACAAGTAGCATGGTTTACAACGAATAAAATATGTTGACTAGAAAATGTATTATGCCATGATACAATTGTTTCTCGTAAATTCAAATAAGGGAAGGGTCATAGTACTATAAAACCAATGAGGACAAGTAGCATAGTTTACAACGAATAAAATATGTTGACTAGAAAATGTATTATGCCATGATACAATTGTTTCTGTATGAGTAAAATAAGGTAAGGCTCATAGAACTATAAAACCAATGAGGACAAGTAGCATAGTTTACAACGAATAAAATATGTTGACTAGAAAATGTATTATGCCATGATACAATTGTTTCTGTATGAGTAAAATAAGGGAAGGGTCATAGTACTATAAAACCAATGAGGACAAGTAGCATGGTTTACAACGAATAAAATATGTTGACTAGAAAATGTATTATGCCATGATACAATTGTTTCTCGTAAATTCAAATAAGGGAAGGGTCATAGTACTATTATCTATTGGGAGTAGCTTACCGTTTCAATTGATTGAGTTTAAAATTTGATCAAGGGTTGGGCGGTGTCTCCCATGGCGAAGATACGAGTCAATAATAGCGAAGTTCCTTTTGAAAAATGATATAGATTCCGTCGAGTTCTTAATAAACGGAAATCGTAAATATAGTTTATAAAATTTTCTTAAAAAGATGTTATAGCCTCTGGAATAACCTAATTGTTTACAAACATGGCCACTTCCCCGGATTACAGTCAAAGCTCTTCCTTTTAACAACGATAACTTCACAGTATTGTTCACCGAAATGTCTTCTTCTCTTCTTAAATGTGCTAAATAATTAGTTAGCTCTGATGGTAAGATGTCTCTTTGAATTTCTTCTTCAAAATTATAGTTTGAACTGATATTGATGGCGTTATCTTGCAATGTGTCTTCAAATCGATTTATCACTAAAAATTCTCTGAATGTTTTTGATGCGTGGATGTCTTCTTCCTCCCTTGGTTTAAGATATTTCTCCTGAAATTCTGTTAGCATCTCAATACACTTCTTCCGTTGATCTTCGTTCACAATAGTGTCTGAAATTTTTCTTTTCAAATCGGCAAAGGCGATGCTTGAACGTGCCATTTTCGTTAAAACGTAGTGAATTAATTATGATAAAAAATAAAATTGTTGAAAGTCGCTGATGAAATTGACCAAAATAGATAAAGGTCACAGATGATTCGTAAGCAGTCACAGTCTCGTAGAACGCTCGCAGAATGAATGCACGCAGTAATACGTGGAATAATGGCAGCAGCTGTTCAAGTGAAAAGTCATGAGTTATGCGGGTCACAAAGAATTCTCTCATACTGAATAGCTTAAACTGGTAGCAGCTGTTCATGTTGAGAAATTTGGTAACAGATGTTGCTAATGTCTTAATACAGATAAAACAATCAATATTCTCTTAACAAGAGTTCATAAGAATAAAATGGAACAATGTAACGTTTTAATTTAGATTAAATTAAATCATTTCAAAATCGAATAAGTAGCAAGGAAAGTCATCATTGTGGAACAGTTTTAAATCAATACCCCCTCCCTTCTGTCTAAGTAGTAAGGAAAGACATCATTAGAGAACAGTTTTAAATCAATACCCCCTCCCTTCTGACTAAGTAGCAAGGAAAGTCATCATTGTGGAACAGTTTTAAATCAATACCCCCTCCCTTCTGACTAAGTAGTAAAGAAAGACATCATTAGAGACCAGTTTTAAATCAATACCCCCCCAGTAGTAAGGAAAGTCATCATTATAAAAATGTTTTAAATCAATACCCCCTTCTGACTAAGTAGTAAGGAAAGACATCATTAGAGAACAGTTTTAAATCAATACCCCCCCCCTCCTTCTGACTTCTAGGGGTCTCTTAAGAAATTTTTTTATTATAAAATGAGCAACATAAATGAGTTTTTGAAATTATATGGAACACAGACAACAACGAATTTCGATTTAAATAAGATTGCTAATCAATTGGGAATAAAGAATTTTCACATATTGATGAGGGATGAATTACAATTCCTAAAAAATAGGCCAACAGGAACCTTCAGTTCACGGAACAAAGTTCCATCAATAACTGTAAATTTCATAACAAATCTTCATACGTCAAATGAAAAAGGTGTACATTGGTCAGCAGGCGTTAAAAATTATCAGCAGAACTATTATTTTGACCGCCCGGAGGCTGAGAACTATTGGTTCGACTCATACGGTTTGCCCCCTACAAATGAAGTAAAAGAATTACTTGGCAATGGAATTTATAATACATTTCAAATTCAAAAACCGGGAACAACTTATTGTGGGCAATTATGTTTATACGTTTTGTACAAATTACAAAAAGGAGTATCATTTCTAGATATTATGTTAGAGTTAAACAATCTATAACTCAAGCGAAGCTAGCTAAAGCGCCACCTAGAGGTTAAAGCTCTGTTTTCTGTAATTCATTTTGATAAAATCGGCCTCTGATATCTTCATCATCTAAATCTTTAATTTCATAAGTAATCGGATAACTTTGATTTATTTTGCAAACTTCAAATATTTCTTTAGTCCAATAGCCAACAAAGCCTTTTTCAAATTTATTCTTATATTTAAATATCCTAACTCTATCTCCAATTTTAAATTTTGGCTTAAGTTTCTGCAAATTCGGATTACTCTCATTCAAATTATTATTCTCGAATATTTTCTTTCGTACTAGATCAGGGTCGTCAGAAGCATTCTTTGGAGTTTCTTCAATACCAGAATGAACTTTATTATTGTACTCTTCCACAATTCCTGGTAATATCTTCAACCATTTCTGATTTTTTTGCTCAGTAAATTTCTTGAATAATTTATTTTTTAACGTCCGATTGAATCTTTCTATCACTACGGCCTTCCCTGCATTTTCAGTGGAATAAACAGTTTCAAATAGTGGCTGAACGTTTCGGTTATAAAATTCCGACCCTTTATCAACAAACAATTTTTTTGGCTTTCTATTACTTTCTTTAAAGATTTCTTCAAACGCATATTTAACTGATAGACCACTTTTATTTTTTAAAGGCTTTACCCAAGCGTATCGTGTATATAAATCTATAACGGTCAATGCGTATTTGTAGTCCCTTTCATTCGGCATATGAATAAGATCAGCACTCCAAATATCATCTTTATTAAATACTTTTACTTTCAATAGATATTTCGGCTTTCTATATTCCTTGTGAATTTCGGACGCATAGGTTCGAGCGTTGCTCTCAGAGTTATTAGTTCGAGCGTTGCTCTCAGAGTTATATGTTCGAGCGTTGCTCTCAGACAGCTTAGCTGTCGTTTCATTTAAACCCTGGCCGAATAATATTTTAGCTTGTAAAGCTTTCTTAACAAACATTCTTTCAATCTTTTCTCTAAATGTAGGATTTTGAATACTATCTAATTCTTGAATCATCTTCTTGTCAGCTGCATGTCGAGAACTTAGATCATGATTTCGATAAGCTAAATCATGCCTGTAAGCGGCGGCATCTACTCTATTTATTGGTTCTTCACCTGGTTTCGGATTATTATTCTCATCTAGTCTTATATCTAATCGAGTTCCTGGACCGGTATATGAATGACCAGGAAGATGTTTTTCTTTCGAATATTTACTCCAAATAAATCCAGGAAAGTTTTCTAATGTTTTTTGTATATCACCACCGAAGTGGTGTGGAACTTTGTTCTTGTCACCTCCAATATGCTGACAATTTGAGTTTTTATTTTTGTTTAATAGATAATTCAATAAATCTAAATTAGAAATTTTTAATTTAATTAAATTTTCGGAATTTTTAGAATTCATTTTAAAAGATAAAAAAAATTTAAAAGATAAAATAAAATAAATGTTTTACCGAAAAGAACCAAAGGTCTTGAGGTTATTACCTTATCATACTAGGACTTAGATATATTCCAGAACCATCTTTAGTTTCTTTAATTTCAATTAAATCATCAACATTGTGGAGAATATTTTTAAGAACTCGTTTTCCTTCATCAACTAATTTTAATTTACTAATAAAATTATCTACTATTCCTTCTCCCCTAGCAACTTTCTCTAACTCTCTGTTATGACGTTTTTGTTCTTCTAATGCTGCCTTCTCTGATTTATTTTTATTTACTGCTTGGACAATACCAGCTGTCCCACCTGCAACACTTCCTGCTGCTGCTATGCCACCTATTATTAGTGGAATTAATGGGAGAATCCCGCCATTCTTTTCTTCTTGTAATTGAATATTCTCTATCATTGGTTTACTTATGTAATACTTTTTTTTATTAATAGTAATAGTTTTAGGGGTATTTTTGTCAACAATATTACGTAATTTTAATTCAACAGTTTTATTATTAATATTACTTTTCGCTTGCGACATTTTTAATAAAAAAATTTTAAGTTACGAAAATTTTAAGTTAAGAATTTTAAGTTAAGAATTTTAAGTTAAGAATTTTTAATCTATTCTAGTTATGAAAAAATTTTAAGTTACCAAAAAAATTTTAATCTATTCTAGTTATCAAAATTTTAAGTTATCAAAAAAATTAAATTAATTAAACGACGAAGTCTTGGGCTTTAGCCTATCGGACCAAAGGTCCTCAGGTTACTAACCGATCGGAGCGAAGCTCCTCTGGCTTTAGCCTATCGGACCAAAGGTCCTCAGGTTACTAACCGATCGGAGCGAAGCTCCTCTGGCTTTAGCCTATCCTAGTCATCTTCCCATTAAGAACTTCAATAGAATATTTTACATCTTCTAGCAATAAACCATAAGCCATCAATGAAGTTGTGGAATCTTTCTTTTCAATATTAATCGTTACATCACAACCATTTTTAATAATATCTTCAGATTGTGCACTTAAATCGAAACAGAAAATTGGATATAAATGTCTCCAATCTCCAGGAGTTAATTGTGGTTCAACTCCAAATTCTATACAAAGATTTCGATAAGAATCATATCCTTCCATAAATTGATTATTGGTATCATCGAATCTTAATGGATCAATTGGATAACGGGTTTGATTTAATGAAACTTGTAAACTTCGAATTGTATTAATATGAAAAATATTATTGTTCTTATCAAAACTTGGAGAATTATTTCTTTGAAATGTTAGTAATAAATATCTTGGAGTATTCGCAGTTCTAGTAAAATGCCAGTTAAATCTTTGTTCGGAAAAAGTTACTGAACTAGCAGTTCTCTTTAGAAAATTTACTGGAATTGGTTTGTTAGTATTTAATCTTTTTGCAATAGCTGTTTCAATCTCTAAACTAGGAGTAATATGCTTAATCCACCATTCAAGTCTATCAATTTTTAAATATGCTTTTTTTCCAGTCTTACCAAAAAAGATTAATTCATTATTTGCCGTACGATGAATTATTAATTTAAATTTAAATTGATATGATATTTTGTCATAATCTAAATATCCGAATAATGGAGACAATGACCAATTTACTGTCTGTTTACTTTTCTTGTTAAATTCACGTCTTTCTTTATATGCATCATTATTTGTTTTATTTAAATGTTTTGCAATATTTTCTACATCTTTCGCAATTCCTGCTGCATCTGTTCCAGCGTGAGTTAAATCATCAACAATTATACCATCATTAGTATCAGGAAACCAACCTTCGATTTCATGCTTTTTATTATTTTCACCAATTGTTACAAATCTAAGCATTGTATCAATTACACCTGGGGAATCACTTATTGTTTCTATATTTTGAGTTGCAACATCTAAACGCATTTGTGTAAATAATCTTGGAAAAAAATTATTTTCTAGTGTAATATTATCGGTTTCTGGTAATGGTGTTGTAAAATTAGCATCACTATATAAAGAATATTCACAGTGTAAAAATGAATCAGGTAAATATAAATAGCTCTGCTGATTATCAACTTCAAAAATTAAATCTCCTCCAGTATTTACTCTACTGGAAGATCCGGGATTCATAGCAATTCTTATATAGTCATTCTTTTTTTGATTATAACTGACGAACGGAGGATCGTCTAATCTAAATTTATTTTCGATAAGCGAAGACATTTTTATAAAAAATAATTTGACTTTTTGTTTTTTCTCACAGACAGAAAAAATTCTGCTAAAATAATTTTACTTAAATAATTTTACTAAAAAAAATTTTACTAAAAAATTTTACTAAAAAATTTTACTAAAAAAATTTTACTAAAAAAAATTTTACTAAAAAATATATTTTAGAATTTTGCTAGACCAGCTCCGCTACAGCTTTGCTGGTTAAACCGAAGGTTGCTACTCACGCCATTTCCTCTTATTTCTTCAATTGTTTTTTCATTATGTTTACTATTAGACGGAGCTCCGCTCCTCAAGGTTTCACCCTCTACAGCTATGTTAGCAATTTTATTTTTTGTTTCATCTGAAAGTTTTTTTAATTTTTTTAGTTCTTCAGAATCATTCCTAAGTTTACGAATAGCTTCTAGTTGTTTTAATTCGTTTTGAGACTTAACAGCATTTGATATTGCACTAGCTGTACTACCTATAGCAGCTGCTCCTTTTGCAGCAGATGTAATCAAATCTTTATTATTTTTAATTAAGTTAACGATACTACCAATACCAGAAAAGATGCCATCTCCTTCTTTTTGGACGGCACCTGCGGTGCCTAGGAACTTTTGTGTTCCGACAGTTTCTACACTATCATAATGGTACACAGGTTTCATAGATGGTTCATGAGCAATTTTATTATTTGATGCAAAATGTTTAAGATTGTGTTTATAAATTATAGGCATTTTTTAGGATTAAATTTGACTTTTGGGAAAAATATCTACGTGTTAAGATTTACGTTTGTGAATGGACAACAACTTCGAGATAACTTTATTAATTGACTGTTGCACTTTATCTATTGCGTCAAGCAGCGTGTGATGTACTTTAATTTCTTTTCTATTAACTTGCATTTTCTGCTGATTAATCTTCAACGCCGTTTTAAGAGCATTTAACTTAATTTTAAGAACATCTAATTGTCTTTTAACAGCATCTAACTGTTCTTTATTTTCTTTAGAGTTTTCTTGTAAATTTTTCTTTAATTCATTTTCTAAATTGATTTTAAGAGTTTTCATTTTATCAACTTTTTGATTAAGTGAGTTTACTTCATTTATTATTCTATTCATCTTTTTCATTTGTTGAGTAATTTTAGAACTCAATTCATCAACACTTTTTTGGAATGTAGTTTGTAACTGCTTTAAATTTTTTTTAATTCTTTCAGGTAGATTTTCTATTTCATCTTCTAATTGTTCTTTTAACATTTTTATCTGATGTTTATTTTTAATGACTGCAGATTTTAACTTTATAGAAAGTAATATTAAAATTTTTGATTGTTCTGAAATCTTTTTAAAAAGTTTTGCTATATCTGCTTCTAGCTCTCTATCCTTTTTATCAAGTTTTAATAATTTTTCATTTAATGATTTGTCATTAAGTTTTAGCAACTTTAATTCATTCATCAGTGGAACCAAAACATCGTTTATATATTTTTCCTTTAAATCATTGATTTGTGTATCAACATATTGTTTATTTGTCAACTCTGTATTTTGTTGCGGAAGAATAGAAAGATGCAATGGACCAGATAAAACGTCTCCAGTTTTCATGATATAATTTTCTATCTCTATTTCTAATTCACGATTATTCGGGATATATGCACCTCCACCAACATTTGGTAACATCATTTTTTAACAATAAAAAAATAAAATTTTTTCTAATAAAAATAAAAAATAAAATTTTTTCTAATAAAAATAAAAAATAAAATTTTTCTAATAAAAATAAAAAAATGGAAAATCCAAATTTAAAAAAATTATATTCGCCCGCATCATCCTGTTCTTCTTATTCGACGAGATCAACGGGATTTGAAAATAAATGTTTTGATAATAATAATAATAATACTATTACAAATCCATGTATAGATGTTAATATTTTATTTCAATTACAAGCCGAAATATTTAGAGAACAAACAAAAGGTTTACCTTCTATAGAAACTAATTATTGTTTGTTTCCAGGAGATCCATTTATTAAATTTATGGAGATTGTTAGTAAATATAATGATGTAGCTTATGTGGAATTAAATAAAGAAAATATGGTTATAATAGGTCATAATAATGTTTATGGATTTATTAGAGCAGTGTTACCAATTAGTAATACTGATTGGATAGAAACTAAAATTATTAATTATATCAATATTAAAGAATTAGTTAAAAAATTAAAATCTTTTTCCAAAGAAAAAATTAGATTATTTGTTGACGATCAAAATCAATATAACATTCACATAGAGAGTAAAAAACATAATGAAGAATTATTATGTCAAGTTTATTATAGAGACACAATTTATAAACAAGAAACATTAGAAATGCCGCAAAGATATGATGATGATACGTATATAGGATTATATTCAAACTTAAATATTAATTTGTTAAAATCTTACATAAATGGCTTAGCTCAACAAGAAAAAATTTATATGTGGTCAACACCTTATACTATAAACAATGACCATAATCATAATAAACGAACCGAAGGTTCTAGGGCTTTGCCCGATCATAACAATCCTCTGAATCATATTGAAGAATCTTATGATAATAATGATGATTCTGTAACATCTGAAAAAGGTGTAAATGGTAAAAAAGATTATAAAAATATTAGTAATTATAAAAATTTATCTAAATTTTATTTTCTTACAATTGAAAATAATAATGATGGCATAGTTGAAGATACTGTTAGACAACTATGTGTCGGGTCTACAAAATTTAAATTAGGATTTACATCTAATCAATTTAAAATTTTATCATCTTTAACAAAAACTAAAAGTGATTCAGATTATGGTGGTGTTATTAAATTTTCCAAAAGAGATCAAAGACCAATATTTTTCTCTATTATATTATTAACAGATAAGAAATGTAATTTAGAATTAGATATTCCAATAAGAGAATGGTATCCTATCATGGAAGGGCATCCTATACCAAAAAGTGTAATTTATGATGATGAAGAAACAATTTATGATGATGATGAAGAATCAATTGATGATGATGATGAAGAATCAATAGTTAGTGAAAAAAAATTTAAATTATCTTTTGATAAAACATTATATGATGAAACTTAATATGGTAAAACTTAATATGATAAAACTTAATGTGATAAAGAAAATATTCGATAAATATATTTTCATATGTAATAAAATTTTTAGATGTAATAAGTTTTTAGATGTAATAAATTTTTAGATGTAATAAGTTTTTAGATGTAATAAAGTTTTTAGATGTAATAAGTTTTTAGATGTAATAAATTTTTTAGATGTTATAAATTTTTTAGATGTAATAAAAAAATTATTATTCCCACGTGTCATCATCATCACTTAAATTACTCTCACAGATGATTGTTTGAAATATTTCAGCTTGAATATCTTCTCCGTTATAAGGTAACATAATTTCATTTTCATCAGGTGCTTGACGTTTAAGAATATTTATTTGACCAGAAAATTTTTTTTCTTCAGTATTATTATTTTTATCAGGAATACTAATTCCAGTTTCTAAAGATCTTTTCCATGGTTTATTAACTGTAGTCGATAATGTTTTCCCCGAATATAATTTTAGAAAATCTTCTACTTTTACTTTGTTTTGTGAATAACCTTTGAATGTTTTCTTTTCACTAAGTCTCCCTTGCTCATCTACAGTAATACAGTATTTTACTTTAGGTGCAATAAACATTGCAAAAATAATTCCACCATTTCCATAATCATTTTTCCCTTGACACAATTCTCCTCCAACATATCCAGCCGCGTCTAATTTATTAAAGAGCTCATTGGAAATATATATTGAATCAGTATCTGTATAATAAATGTATTTTTCTTTGAAACCATTAATTTCTAAAATAAAGTTATTCATGATTCTTCTAGAGTGAGAAAGAATGAAAGAACCTAAGTGTGATGGCATGAATGACGTCTTCCCATCTTTTACAATATTAGTTTTGAGAAATTCATCATCTTCCATTTCTACTTTCGCTAAATATTGGTCATCATTTAATTTTTCATAATCTTTTACTTCTTGAGTGAAATTTTTTCTCAATGTATTCTCATTCCATAAATGATATTTAGTGGTTATATCTTTTTGCACAGTTTTGCCATATAGCGAATTCATCAATAATTTAATTAACTCATCACCTACAGTATTTCCTTCTGTTTTATATCTTTTTCTCAAATTAAAAAGTTTTTCAATATAATTTCGAAATGGTGAAACTTGATAATTTTTTTCATAAATTATACCATCAGTAATATGTAAGATTTTCCCCCCACATCTAACAATTTCTTGTATGTCAACAGAAGTTAATACATCATAACATATACCATTTCTAAACCTGATTACTTTTACATGAGAATTATTATTTTGATTTTTAACTTTATCTTTAATAGGAACTGGTTGGAAAAACATATCATTCGGATATTGAAACACAACAGAGAATATTCCAGTTTTAGGTCTAAATGTTTGAGTATTAAATTTATATACTATTTCCCGCTCTTCTTCTTGACGAAATTTTCTAGCTGATTCAGCTTTAGGGTATTCTGAATTTTCATCATACATAGCTGATGGATATAAAGATGTTGCATCAAAAGCCATTAGAAATTCATTTTTTTGTTCAAGTAGTTGATTTGAAATTTTCTTACAAATTTCAGTTTTATCTCCTAAATCTCGATACTGTTTCATTAAATCTATTAAATTATTTCCAGGGGACAAAACCCCACCAGCGTAGCGACCAAGGACAAAGTCCCCCCAGCGCAGCGACCAGGTAAATACTGTTTTAATATTGGTAACAAGATGCTACAAAATGGCGATATGTATTTTCTTATATTTGCTGAAACTCTTCCACCTTTAACAGATTTTCTAATATAATTTCTAGCCCATAAATCTATATGAGAATGAATATTTATATTGTCATTTTGTACGCTTTTCATCCAACCGTTAAATGTTAAAGCAGAGGATGTCAAATTAGTAGTTATATCTTCACCAACTAAATCTTGCATAACATTATTATATTTGTAGATACAAAAAGCTAAAGAAAGAATATCGTTAACTAAATATGGTCTCCATTCATTTTCTTTTTCTTTATAATTTTCATGTGTTATGTCTCCAATTTCATAATTTAATTTACACACATTCGTAGGAATTTTAAAATTCTCACACCATTTAGAAAGACTTGTTTTTACATGTTGATAACTACATTTCATTATAATAGTTTGAAGTGCTAATTTACCTGAAGGTGAATCTTTTTTCATATTGTTTTTAAATCTAAAAGATTTTTGAATGTATCTACTAACACATTCAGTTGTATAAGGATTTTGTAATGAAGCAGTCAATATTCCTCTTGAAGTTTTAAGAGGCGGTTTAGATAATTTAAAATTAGCTTTTATCGGAAAATAGGAATCAAAACCTGATGAATTGTGAGCTATTAAAGTTACTCTAGAATAATTAAATTTTCCAAGAGTTTTAAAAAATTGATGGATCGGACATACGTCCTCTGGGTTTCCCCCGATCGAACATTCATCATCCTCAGTTCTCGTAAATATTTTCACACAATTTTGAAGTTTATTAAATTCTAATTCAGTTAAATTATTATACTCATTAATCTGTTTTTTAAGTTTTTTAATTTCATCTTCATCTTTTGATCGTTTAATTTTAATCATATCACTTAGCAAACGTGTTTCTAATTCTTTCAATCTTTGTTTCGGTAAACAACATATAAATTTATTAAAATTAATAGCTCCTACAGCGTAAGGAATAGGATGAGCTGTTGAACAGTTAGGATCGGGAAAAGTTTCGAGATCCCAAATATATGTTGAACCATAGTCAATTTTTTTCTTTGTTATGATTTTATATGGACGCGTTGTTAGATTTTCATCAGTAACTGTTTTATATATGGGTTTGAAATTATTTTCAATTTCTCTAATAGCTTTTAATTTATGAGATTTATTAATTAAACAATAGTGACCAATTGTTGAACCTGCGTGAAAATAATTGTAATAAACATAATTATGAAACGTTTCAATTCCTCTAGGATTTAAATGACGATTGGCAGGACTATAATATTGAACACATTCTCCAAAATATTTATTGAATTGAGAAAATTTACAGTTTGACATTACTCCTGTTCTGGATGTGGCTTTCTCTTTATATAAAAAATTATTAAACATTTCTTTCATCATTTCTCCTTGTTCTTCATTAAAACCTCGTAAAACATTATAACATTTAATAAAACAAAAATCTTCAGAAGGAATATAACAATATTCACCGAAATATTCTTTGATTCTATATTTCATATTAATCCCTGCCCCTCTATGCGATCTTTGTACTAACTTCATTCCAAAATCTTCATATTTAATATTACCTGTAAAAATCCATTCGTTAGCATCGGATTTCTCATCCAGATTCGAAAACCATGTTTCAAATGATTTTTTATTATAGAAGGTTACGTAAAAATTTTGAATTATATTTTCCTGATCTTTAATAACTTTTCCAAGTAAATTAATAATTTTACCATTTGCTAAAAGTTTCCGCATATCATTTACTACATTAATAAAAGATACATTTTCATATTTAATTTCATTTGGATTAAATAAATTACATAAATCATCACCAAGCTCATCCTTAATTCTATCATCAAAAAAGATATCAGTAATAGGAGTTTCTAATATTTCTTTTGTTCCACGTTTCTGTTTTTTAGTATTACGTCTAATACTACGCCTAGTACGTTTCTGTTTTTTAATACGTTTACTACGTTTACTATGTTTAATTTGCGCATCAAACTCAGCAGTTTGTTTCTTGATTAATTCATCAATCCTAGACGTTTGTCCGAGAGACATTTCACGATTCATATTTTTTAAAAGAAAAAATGAATTTTTACATAGAACCTCGGTTCCGTTTTTACATATACACAGGAATATGTAATTGATGTAATGTTTCTAATTCATGTGCTGTTAAATGTTCTTTCTTAACCAACCACCATAAATTATTATACGCCAAAAATACTCGGAAACTTCTTAAACAAAGTGGAAAGTCTTTTGTTTTAACACACGGTTTAATACCATGTTTTGTTTTATAATCTGTAACGAGCGCTACGTATTTATGATGATAATAAAATCTAGCTTCTTTCTTCGAATTTACAGGATTTGTAGGATGACGATAATCTTTTAAAACTGGTACATGCTCTATCTTATAATCATTCAACATATTTTTTTTTATTTTTATTAACAAAAAATTTATAAGAAAAAATTATTCGGCCACTCCGTTCGGTCACTCCGTTCGATCACTCCTCGAAAATATTTTCTATAACTCTTTCATGAATTTTTTTATCAATATTAATTGTGATAAATCCATAATCTTTTGACCAAGCATTGTTACACGATTGTTTAAATTCATCTTTATTTCTTACACATAAATCTCTTAACAAATCACTTAAGTTTCTTGCATTTATTTCAAATAGTATAAATATATTTGCATTCTTTCTAATAACACTTCCGTCTAATGAATACATACTTTGTGTTAAATAAAATACACTACAGTTATTATGTCTACCTCTTGTGAAATAATTTCTCTGAACTGACTGATTTCTATCATTAACACAATCATCAAAAATTACACAATGTTTCATTGTTTTATCTAGTTTACTAGGATCTTGCATATTACCACTATCATCTATTAATTGTATTTTTATATGCTTATTTTTATTAGATTCTACTAACTGATTATTTTTTGTTGCTTCTTCACACCACGAACTTATTTCTTCTTCATCTTCAGATTTTTCATATTCTTTGAATAATGAAGCAATTGCAGTTTTTTTAAGATTATTTTCAAATCCATATTTTAAAAATTGATAGACGGGTTGTTCTGCTGTTGTTGTATAAATTATAAGATTGTTATAATCCAAAAAATTTGGAGTCGTTAAAATTTTAAATAATAGATATGTTTTTCCACATCCTGATCTTCCACAAATAACTGACAAAACTTTATTAGATAAATTTGGATGATGATTAAATTTAAGTTTTTTTTTATTTAATGGAGGTAGTTCACTCATTTTTTAATAAAAAAAATTATCTTTATTTTTTTTATTTTTTGTTTCTAAAGAAGAAGAAAATTAAACTTCTCTAGCTTCGCGTGGGAGTTTATACCTCCCGAACCAAAAGATCTATCATAATCTCTTCACCTCCAAAATTTATTTCTTGTCCTTTTTCATCAGTGATTCTAATGTTAATGTTGTTAATAGTTTTTCTTGTAATAGGAAAATATATTAATGTTTGTGGAAATACATTTAATCTATAACCAATGGGTACAGTAAAAGCTGGAAAACTGAATATTAAATTTGACAATTTACCATTTATATATCCTCCTTCAATAATGTCACAATGTACAACAATTGAATTTATTTCAGTTATTTTTGGAATCTTCTCACCTAAATGATAACCTTGACTATAGGTTTGTTTATTAAATCCTAATAGCTTTGACAATGATCTATCATGATTAAAATCAACTTGATGATTTTCGTCTAAAGTAAGAGAAAATTTATTAACTGCCGGTTCAACTGCAAAATGTAATTGTTTCTTATCTTTAAATGGTATACCTAAATGTCTCTTAATTTCATTTGATATTGTTTCAACTTCGTAAGAACCAGGAAGAAAAGTTAATATTTTCCATGTTTTGCCTTTATCAGTAGAATATCTAAATTGATCATTCACATCTTTGATAACGTTTTGAATAGTGTTAAATGTGGAGAAACTAGTCAATGCAATTTGATAATTTTTATTTTGTTCCAAATGTAGAATGGGTTCTAAATTACAAGTGTGTGATGAAGTAGTTGTTATAATTTTTAACGTCGTACTAAATTTTGATGAACCCAAAATCTCTGTCAAATTTTCTAAATGATTATTAATTTTGTCTAAATCTGCTGAACACATTTTTTAGTTAAAATTTTAAATAAATATTTTTTTATGAAATATATTTTTTTATAAAAAATTAAAAACAACAACATATTTCAGCTACGGGCGAAGCCCTTAAAGACATCAGAGATGACCGGTTATACTTTTATAATCCTCTTCATTTAGAATCTTCTTTTCTAACAGTCTTTTCAATATAGCATGAATTTCATTGAAACTAGAATTATGTCCTTCTTTTATTGCAGATATTAAAATATTTAATCTATTTAGTAATTCTTGTGGATCATCTGGTAAAAATATGGTTGTTTCAGTTTTCTGTTTTTCAGATAAACCTTTCCCTACTTTAACTCCCGTTGATAATAAATTTTCTAATTGTTTATAACGGCTAAGAGATTTTACTGCACCAACTCTGTCTAACATAGCTTTATATTTTATGAGATCTTCTACAGCATAATTATTTAAATCTGCTCCTCTTAAAAGATTAACAAAATTTCTATCTAAATTAAAAGGAGATTTATCTGGTGAAAAAATTATACCTCGAAAAGGTTGTGGAAATATTTCTTTTTGTCCGAGATAAAATCTAGGTATTGTTTTTTCCATCTATAAATGAGATAGAATGTTCAAATTGCATAGATTTTGGTAATTTCTTATTAATGTTTGATTCTAGTAATCCATAGTCATCTAATACAGTTTTGTGCTCTGGATCTGTTATATCAATTTGTTTATCATTATTTGTACTTTCTTTTTCAAGAGTTTTAAATGGTTTCATAGTTTTCTCAAAATCAGTTTTTACTTGCTCGGTTTGCTGCATTTTTTCAAACATATCAGATTGAATACCAGCTTTTATCATTCTATGTTGAAGATGATTTTCTTTCATAATATTTCTTTGTTTTATTAACTCTTCTAATTGTTTTATTCTTTTAAAATTATCAGCTCTAATTTTATCCATTTTTTAAAATATAATATTTGAATTTTGTGGTAACATTGGAATACAACAAAAACATTTTACTGAACAAATTATTTTTTTATTGCTTTGTTGTTTGACATCCTTTCGTTTAAAGTTTTCTCTTTTTAAGTTTTGTTTAATAAAGTTTTGTTCAATAAAGTTTTGCTTAAATTTTCGCTTAAAGTTTTTAGCTCTTCTAAAAAAAATTTGTCATTTTCTTCATTAGAAATTTTAGCATCACTAGAAATTTTGCCATCCTTTTTATTTTTATCATCAACTTTTTCTGTCTGTGATTGAAATAATATTTGATTTACTTCATTAGCTATTTGATCAAATTTTTCAATCTCATCTAACGTAATAACATTATCATCACATACTCTTTGAAAGTAGTAATGTAGTTTATCATAGACTTCTTTAATATGTAAATGCTTAGTTTTTAATGATTTTCGTTTCTTAGTTATTAAAGATTTATCTAACATTGTAACAAGTGAAGTTGCAAAAACACCCGTACCTGTTAAAGCTGTAGCAACTACTGGAATTACTAAAACACCTGAAGATATAACAATTGTCAAAGCACCTAAACTTATTGTTAAGAATATGCCAATTCCTTGTGTTACATTCTTAACTTTAGTCCATCTCTTTCTTAACTTTTTATAATGCTCTAATCTTAATAATAATTGAGATTCCTTATCTTTCATATACCTAACTCTATCTTTGTGTTTTTCTTTGTTCATTTTTTCAATGTTAATCTTTTCAATGTCCATTAAAGTAGAACTACGTTCATATGATAACGAAGGATATATTCTTGCGGTTTCTTCCACTTTTGTTTCATCCACTTTTGTTTCTTCCATTTTTATCTACGCTCACTTCTCTTGCTCCCTT
>CAJQUW010001369.1:35962-54161 GCA_907163375.1 Prostheceraeus crozeri
GGTCTACAAGTACATTGTAAGTAATGGGCAAAAGACCGTTCCAGGACACCATAAAATTCAAAAAATAGTATCTTTAAAAACGACATGAATTCATGAATTTTGTCCCTTTTTCAGGTTTTTAAGACTTAAACACATGAATTTAGTCCATTCAAAAAGTACCATTTTTTCAAAAAATGGTATTTTTAAAAACGACATAAATTCATGAATTTGAACCATTTTTCAGGTTATGAAGACCTAAATTCAAAAATTGGGCATTTTTAAAAATACCCAATTTTTCAAAATTTTCAAAATCTCAAAATTTGTGATTATGACATTTTTCATTGCTCAAATCATGACCGTACAAGGACACCGAAAATCATAAAAGTTAAGAATCTCAAATTTGAGATTAAGATCATTTTCTTGCTCAAATCATGACCGCTCCAGGTGTTTTAGTAATTCCTGTAGTTGCTACTGCTTTGCACTCAGATGATCACTCAATTGTAGAGAACATCTGCTTCTCGCATTTATGAATAAAAGGCATTTCAGTATAAAGAGCTGTGACCTCCAACTCAAACATTTGAAAGGAAACAATGTATGAAAGAACAAACAGCTGCTACACCCACTTAGACATTTGTAAGACGTGGAATATATATCCAGCAAATCCTACTCCGGCTGCAATGCCGTGAAACAATACACAACAACAATAATCGATATGGCTATTTCAAACAATTGTGCTGAAGACTTATTTAATTAAATAGTGTTTCTTGTCAGTGAAGGTTGTGTCAAAACGCTCTCGTCATATATTTCTCAAAATGAGACAAGATTAATTTGAAGATAGAAGAAAACAATCGTTGCCAGGGAGGATGAAAAAATTACGAGAGGAATTGACGAGGAATATATTTTGAGAGGCATGAATTTATAGATTCTTTGAGTGATTTCATAGAGCCAAATGGTGGAGAGAATAATACAATTGTAAACTTACACAAATTCTTGTTGCATGAAAAAAGAAACAATTCACTCAGTGTTATGTGTAAAATTTTTATCGGTAAGCACATCAACTATCTTCTATCTCTTTGTGATAATGACAAGACATATTTTTATAGTGATCAATTACCGAAGTTTCATTTCAATTAGGTAAAATTAGCAGACAATTTTCCTCTGCCTTGTAGGGTGTCTGTTTCTATAGTACTTTCAAAATCACGACCTAACGTTATCGGAAGATTGACTACAAAAGGATGATAATTTTCATTGTGTAAAGCAATTATGTGACATTCCAAATGATTCCATTCTTCTGTCAAACAATGGTGCGTCTTTTAATGACAATACTGCGGTGACATATTCAATGGAAATTGGATGTGTATCCCCGCTTTGTTACTGCGACGGCCCGCACGACACTTTATTTTCAATGTTTAGACCTATGCTAAATTTTCTTGAACAATAGTGCGCCATTCAGTTAAAATACTGCGCCATTCAATGTTATTTCCTGTTTTACATGTACATGCAATTACTATGCCATTCAGCTAAAATACAGCGCTTCGACCAATTAGAACGCGTCCACAGCGTGGACAGAAATCCCATTGTTTAGAGAACTTGTATCTGTCTATTTTATATGCAATGCTATTTCCTGTTTTATATGCAATGTTATTTCCTGTTGCACATGTAAATACAATAGAGTGTTTCAGCCAATTAAAACGTGACCACGCGTGGACAAATTTACATGTATTTTAATGTATGCAAAGTAACCAAATTGAAATATCAGTGTGTTGTTTTTAATTTTACATTTACGGGAATATAATAGAAACATTTTGTTTTCTATAAAAATGAGCAACACAAATGAGTTTTTAAATTATACGGCAAAACAAACTACGAATTTCGATTTAAATAGAATTTCAAAATATTTATTCAAAATATTTATTCAAAATATTTCTTTAAAAATGAATGAAACAAAAGTGGAAGAAACCTCAACGGGGAAGAAAATGGAAGAAAACGCAAAAATATATCCTTCGTTATCATATGAACGTAGTTTTAATGGACATTGAAAAAATGAACAAAGAAAAACACAAAGATAGGGTTAGGTATATGAAAGATAAGGAATCTCAATTATTATTAAGATTAGAGCATTATAAAAAATTAAGAAACAGATGGACCAAAGTTAAGAATGTAACACAAGGAATTGGCATATTCTTAACAATAAGTTTGGGTGCTGTAACAGTTGTTATATCTTCAGGTGTTTAGTAATTCCAGTAGTTGCTACAGCTTTAACAGGTACGGGTGTTTTTGCAACTTCACTTGTTACAATGTTAGATAAATCTTCAATAACTAAGAAACGAAAATCATTAAAAACTAAGCATTTACATATTAAAGAAGTCTATGACAAATTACACTACTACTTTCAAAGAGTATGTGATGATAATGTTATTACGTTAGATGAGATTGAAAAATTTGATCAAATAGCTAATAAAACGCCATTTCATTTAAAGACCAAAAAAGTTGATGATAAGAATAAACAGGATGAAAAAATTTCTAGTGATGGTAAAATTTCTAATGAAGAAAATGACAAAATTTTTTTAGAAGAGCTAAAAACTTTGAGAGAAAATTTAAGCAAAACTTTATTAAACAAAACTTTATTAAACAAAACTTAAAAAGAGAAAACTTTAAACGAAAAGATGTCAGACAACAAAGCAATAAAAAAATAATTTGTTCAGTAAAATGTTTTTGTTGTATTCCAATGTTACCACAAAATTCAAATATTATATTTTAAAAATGGATAAAATTAGAGCTGATAATTTTAAAAGAATAAAACAATTAGAAGAGTTAATAAAACAAAGAAATATTATGAAAGAAAATCATCTTCAACATAGAATGATAAAAGCTGGTATTTAATCTGATATGTTTGAAAAATGCAGCAAACCGAGCAAGTAAAAACTGATTTTGAAAAAACTATGAAACCATTTAAAACTCTTGAAAAAGAACTTACAAATAATGATAAACAAATTGATATAACAGATCCAGAGCACAAAACTATATTAGATGACTATGGATTACTAGAATCAAACATTAATAAGAAATTACCAAAATCTATGCAATTTGAACATTCTATTTCTATTATAGATGGAGAAAACAATACCTAGAGTTTATCTCGGACAAAAAGAAATATTTCCACAACCTTTTCGAGGTTTAATTTTTTCACCAGATAAATCTCCTTTTAATTTAGATAGAAATTTTGTTGATCTTTTAAGAGGAGCAGATTTAAAAAATTATGCTGTAGATGATCTTATAAAATATAAAGAAGCTATGTTAGATAGAGTTGGTGCAGTAAAATCTCTTAGACGTTATAAACAATTAGAAAATTTATTATCAACGTGAGTTAAAGTAGGAAAAGGTTTATCTGAAAAACAGAAAACTGAAACAATTGTATTCTTACCAGATGATCCACAAGAATTACTAAATAGATTAAATATTTTAATATCTGCAATAAAAGAAGGACATAATTCTAGTTTCAATGAAATTCATGCTATATTGAAAAGACTGTTAGAAAAGAAGATTCTAAATGAAGAGGATTATAAAAGTATAACCGGACATCTCTGATGTCTTTAAGGGCTTCGCCCGTAGCTGAAATATGTTGTTTCTAGTTTTTATCTATGATTTTTTATCTACGATTTTTTTCATAAAAAAAATATTTTATAAATAAATATCTGTTTAATTTTTTTAGTTTAAAAATGTCTTCGAGAGAATTATCATCAGCAGATTTAGACAAAATTAATAATCATTTAGAAAATCTAACAGAGATTTTGGGTTCATCAAAATTTAGTACGACGTTAAAAATTATAACAACTACTTCATCACACACTTATAATTTAGAACCCATTCTTCATTTAGAACAAAATAAAAATTATCAAATTGCATTGACTAGTTTCTCCACATTTAACACTATTCAAAACGTTATCAAAGATGTGAATGACCAATTTAGATATTCTACTGATAAAGGCAAAACGTGGAAAGTACTAACTTTTCTTCCTGGTTATTACGAAGTTGAATCAATATCAAATGAAATTAAGAGACATTTAGGTATACCATTTAAAGATAAGAAACAATTACATTTTGCAGTTGAACCAGCAGTTAATAAATTTTCTCTTACTTTAGACGAAAATCATCAAGTTGATTTTAATCATGATAGATCAGTGTCAAAGCTATTAGGATTTAATAAACAAACCTATAGTCAAGGTTATCATTTAGGTGAGAAGATTCCAAAAATAACTGAAATAAATTCAATTGTTGTACATTGTGACATTATTGAAGGAGGATATATAAATGGTAAATTGTCAAATTTAATATTCAGTTTTCCAGCTTTTACTGTACCCATTGGTTATAGATTAAATGTAATTCCACAAACATTAATATATTTCCCTATTACATGAAAAACTATTAACAACATTAACATTAGAATCACTGATGAAAAAGGACAAGAAATAAATTTTGGAGGTGAAGAGATTATGATAGATCTTTTGGTTCGAGAGGTATAAACTCCCGTTCGGGAGTTATAAACTCCCGTTCGAGAGGTATAAACTCCCGTTCCAGAGGTATAAACTCACATGCGAAGCTAGAGAAGTTTAATTTTCTTCTTCTTCTTTTAAAATAAAAATAATTTTTTTTTATTAAAAAATGAGTGAAGTACGACCATTAAATAAAAAAAATTTAAATTTAATCATCATCCAAATTTATCTAATAAAGTTTTGTCAGTTATTTGTGGAAGATCAGGTTGTGGTAAAACGTATCTATTATTTAAAATTTTAACGACTCCAAATTTTTTGGATTATAACAATCTTATAATTTATACAACAACAGCAGAACAACCCGTCTATCAATTTTTAAAATATGGGTTTGAAAATAATCTTAAAAAAACAGCAATTGCTTCATTATTCAAAGAATATGAAAAATCTGAAGATGTAGAAGAAATAAGTTCGTGGTGTGAAGAGCAGCAAAAAATAGTCAGTTAGTAGAATCCAATAAAAATAAGCATATAAAGATACAATTAATAGATGATAGTGGTAATATGCAAGATCCTAGTAAACTAGATAAAACAATGAAACATTGTGTAATTTTTGATGATTGTGTTAATGATAGAAATCAGTCAGTTCAGAGAAATTATTTCACAAGAGGTAGACATAATAACTGTAGTGTTTTTTATTTAACACAAAGTATGTATTCATTAGATGGAAGTGTTATTAGAAAGAATGCAAATATATTTATACTATTTGAAATAAATGCAAGAAACTTAAGTGATTTGTTAAGAGATTTATGTGTAAGAAATAAAGATGAATTTAAACAATCGTGTAATAATGCTTGGTCAAAAGATTACGGCTTCATTACAATTAATATTGATCAAAAAATTCATGATATAGTTATCGAACAATTGTTCTCTGACTAGCCTTCGGCTCGAGGGGCTTTGCCCCGACTGAAAGTCGATAGAAGATTTGTTTACTGAGGAATAAAAATTTTTTATACTGAGTAATGAATAATAAAATTTTTATTCTAGACTGATTTAGATAATAAAAAATTTTTTCTAGAATGATTTAAATAATAAAAATGTTTTTCTAGACGGATTTAAATAATAATAAATAAACTTTAAAAAGGTTCAGTAGTTATTCCATCAGGTAAAATTTTTCTTTTATCATCAAATGGATCTAATGCTAATTTATGTTCCTCTTTTAAATACATTTCATGTTTCTTTGAATTAAGTCTATAATTACATGCTGTTTTTATTTCATTATTAAATAATGCATTTTTATAATCTTGAAATGTTATTTGATTAGCCACTGATGCCTTTGAAATTCCTTTTAATGTTTTATGTGTTTTAATATTATTAGTTGTATCATAACAGTAACATTTAGATTTTAAAAATATAGCTTCTGTTATGAAATCTTCATTTCCTTCCAGTTCATCTTTTACTTTACATAATTCTGAAGGATGAATAAAATCTTTTATTTTATCTATTTCTTCATCAAGTGAAGAATTATACGGTATTGTTAATTCTAAGAAAACAGAATCGGTATCTGTAAAGTGTAATTTATAGTTTTTGCCATAAGAAGGTGCTAAATAATCATATATAAATTTATACATAAATAGTTTAGCTAATTCTAATATAGTGAATCCAATAAAATTAAACTTATCATGTTTTACGCTAATTCGACGTAAATGTACAGCACATAGATTATCACTAAATCTAGTAGTTCTTTTATATGTAGGTTTCCTTGTTAAATTTTGAAACCTATCTTTATCAAAAACTATTTCAATATTTTGTCTATTACGCACATTTTCTAAAGTCTTACCATAAAATGCATTATTCATTAATTTGAAGAACACGTTTCCAAAATCATCTTTATTTCTTTTAGCTATTTTACGTTTTTCAATATTGAACTCTATATAATCTTTTAACCACCTAGATTTTCTATACTCTAGTTTTCGATGTATTTTAGTGAGAATCATTCCATGTTCTAAATACCAATCTAGCATTCTTCCTTCAACAACATACTTTCCTTTATTACCTTGTGTTAACATAAGTTTTTTTGTTGGTCTGTATTTCTTAGGAATTATAGATTTTTGATAATCTGAAAAATCTTCTATATTGGGAATTTTGTTTTCTGGACAGAAAGGATAATATTTTGTTGCACTTTTTATATAATCAGGATATGCTAGATCAACTTCATATACATAACCAAAATTATTTTCACCATCATATGTTTCTTGATAATCAAGAATATTACACCATTCCATCTCACCTGTTGGTAATTCTTGTATCATGCAAGAAGAATATAAGCTATTAAAATCATGATATAACAAATAGTTTTCTCTCATGATTTCATCAACTGCTGCTTGACTATCTTCATTTGATATAAGTCCTTCTATATTTTGATTAAACAATTTTATAAACTGATCGTTTTCTTCTGGAGATAAAGGTTTCATTATTCCATAATCATCAGGATTTACTTTTTTATTGTAACACTGTACATAACGATTACCTAAAACTGATGAAACTCCACCTCTAATTCCAGATTCAAAAAATAATAATTTATCATATGTATTTTCTTTATAATGTTTAAGTTTAACATTTGTATGTTTTAATCCTGCTAACCATGTTTAACCTGGTGTAGAATAACAATAACATGGATCTATTCCGTAATATTCTAAACACATATCACGAAAGTTTTCAAAAAGATCAGCTAGTATTAATACATCTATCTGAAGATATTTCATTGTATAATCATACATTGTTCTACAATTTAACTCTCACCAATTCTTTTCAGCTTCTGCATAATCTTCTTCAGATAATTGTGATTGTTTTAATGTTGATTTAAATTTATTTATTGGAGGAAGTTGTTTTTCTTCCATAATTTTATTCACAGAATTAAAATCAGTCTTCCACTGTGAACCACAGGTTTTATCTCCAGTTATGTACTCATACGGAAATATGCCTTTCAAAGGTTTTAAATTATATTTATTTAATATTTTACATTGTTCAGATTTCAAAGTTTTTCCCATAACATCTAATGAATAAGGAGTAAAAAATCTGAATGCATCTAAAATTCTAAAACAACCTAATTGCATTGAAAAATACTCTTCTTCTGTTTTACATAGTACATTTATTTGTTGTTGTTGTAATTTTTCAGATGAAAATAAATCTTTCATTATTAAATGGAAATCATATTTAGAACCGTTATAGAAATATAGAGGAACAAAGTTATATTTAAATTTATTAGCATTAAGATTACAAGAATTATGTGCTGCACCTCTCTATAATCCATTTAGATGATCATGATCTTTTACTTTGTCGGCAGAGCCGCCGCTTCGCTTATCAAGATATCTACCTTTGCCATTTTTATAATTTTTTGTAAATTCTTTTCCACAGTAATAACAATTTGTTTCATGAACAAAATTATTTTTTTCTTCATCCGTTAATGGAAGCATTGGTATATTTGTTTCAAGCAATTGTGAAAAACGACATTGTAATTCTTCTACTTTCTTTGTAAACATTTCTGAACTATCTTCACCATAGTATTGATAATATTCTGATTTAAATAATTCAGGATAATTTGAATGAATGTACATTCCCCAACATAATGGTTTATGTTCAAATAAATATTTTTCTTTACTTTGTTCAGCTGCACTTTTTTCATAATTATCATTTTCAGAATTATCATTTTCAGAATTTTGTGACATATTAACATTACATGCTTCAAAATCACAATAAATAGTAAAGGGTACTTTATTTTTAAAATACCATTTATTATATTCTAAATAATCATCTGTTGGATATGTGTTTCTGACTGCTTCATTTTGTTGACAATTCTCCAAATGTCTATTCATTTCTTCTTTAGTTCTAAAGCTCGTCATACATTGGAGACAAGGAAAATTAGCATTATCTGAAGTTTTTGTAAATATAGAAACATCTTTACAGAATATGAAATGACCCTGATAATATAATATATTCACTTGTGCTGGTTGTTTTGTTTGTTTTAATTTTTCAAATTTATCTTTATATATTTCATGTGTTTCATCAATTTCTTTTGTAAGATTAAATGTATTTCGATGAAAATTTTGATTTAATATTTGTAACTGATAACTATATTCTTTATCATATTGTTCTTTATATTGTTGTTGACATTTTTTTTAGACATTCATTTATTGTTTGATTGGTTTCATTTTCTTCATAATTTAATTCTTTTTTGTCTTCATTTAATTTTTGAATTGTTTCTATCTTGTCTTGATATTTATGGTGATATTCTTGTAGTAACATTTTTAATTGTTGTTGATAATCTGTTTTACATTTTTATAAACTTTTATTTAAATTTTCTAAGTTTTGCTGATATTCTAAAGATAAAGATAAATAATCAGTATCATAATCATAATTATAATTACGTCCTTTATAATTATTATGATTAATCATTATTGGTGATAGTGTTTTAACAATTTCAAATTTTTCAGTACATATTATTTTTCCTTGGTAAAAAATATTATGATGCATGTAATTCCCTTTATCATTATATACTATTTCTGATTGACATAAATTTTTATTATTCAAATAATTTTTTTTGAATCTGAGTAAAGTGGAGTAATTTTACCAATAGAAACATAATTCACATTTAATTCAAAAACATTTACTTCTATTAAATTTTTATTCTTTTTATGAAACTTTATTAACCTATTATAATCATATGGAAATTCATCTAAACCATCCGAAAGATCAAATTCCTTTATGTATTCTTCTTTATTATATTGACTTAGTCTTTCCTTGTGATATTCTGCAGGATGTAAATGTGCTATAATACTCCACAGAAAACAATAATCATCTTCATTTTTTATGTTGATTATTTGTGGTGAACGAAAAGGTAAAGGAACATAACTACCACCAGTATTATTTTTATATTTATCAATTACTATTTTCTTAGATAGTATTTTAACAAATCTCCAACCAGATTCGCGTAACTGGGCTTCAATTATACAATTTTCTAATTTAAGTATCATCGATTCAAATATGGGTTGTATATCATTTACATTATGAATTTCTTGCGAATTTGTAAAATGTCCTTGTATTATTTCTTCAGGAATTCCATCAGGTCCATTTTTTGTATAAAGTACTTCTACATTCATATAACATTTAAAAGATTTCTTAAATATATTATAAAAGTTGGATAGAATATCAGAAAAAGTTTCATCGGTTTCATTATGTTCAACCGATTCATTAAATAAATATTTTATATCTGTTAATGGCGAAGCCCTGGAAGACATCACCGATGTCCCGTGCACAGATTCATCTGTTTTTTTAATTTCGTTTAATTCATCTATTTCGTTAAATTCATCTGTATCATTAAATAAATATCTTTCATCGGGTACGGGCCAAGCCCTAGAACCTTCGGTTTGTATGGACTCATCTTCACTATTAAAGACTTTTTTATATTCCGAATGTGAATAATCATCAGACATTTTTTTAACTTTTATATCAGTAGGCAATGTTTCTAGATAGTTTTTATAACTATTTAATTTTAATATATTTCCTTCATCAACTCGTTCTACATTTTGTAAATGCAATTTACTATTTAAATGAGATTGATAACTTCTTTTTGTTTGCAACTTTTTTTTACATAAGTTACAATAAAACTTGGTATTTTCCATTTTTTTATTTTTAAAGAAAAAAATTGTGTTTTAATTTTAGATATAAATATTCTAATATCAGGGTCTTGAGAGTTAATATATATCATTATATATTTCACGTTCTTTAGTTATTTTATTTTCTTTATCATATAATGTTTTATAATATTAAGTTTTATCATATAACGTTTCATCAAAAGATAATTTAAATTTATTTTCACTAACTATTGATTCTTCATCATCATCATCAATTGATTCTTCATCATCATCATAAATTGATTCTTCAACATCATAAATTAAACTTTTTGGTATAGGATGCCATTCCCTGATAGGATACCATTCTCTTATTGGAATATCTAACTCTAAATTACATTTTTTATCTGATAATAATATAATAGAGAAAAATGTTGGTCTTTGATCTCTTTTGGAAAATTTAATGACACCACCATAATCTGAATCACTTTTAGTTTTTATTAAAGATGATAAAATTTTAAATTGATTGGATGTAAATCCTAATTTAAATTTTGTAGACCCGACACATAGTTGTCTAACAGTATCTTCAACTATACCATCATTATTATTTTCAATTGTAAGAAAATGAAATTTAGATATATTATGATTATATGTAGTATTAATATCATGTACATCAGTCTGAGATATAAATTTTTCTTCACTTAAATTTTTATAATTACTAATATTTTTATAATCTTTTTTACCATTCACACCTTTTTCAGATGTTTCAGAATCATCATCTACATTATCATCATTATTATTATAATAAGATTCTTTAAAGTTCACATTTTCATGATGTTTAAAACTTTTATTATTTTTAGAATTTTTATCAGAATCTAAACTTTTATATGGTGTTGTCCACATATAAATTTTCTCTTGTTGAGCTAACCCATTTATGTAAGATTTTAACAAATTAATATTTAAATTTAAATATAATCCTATATAAGTATCATCATCATATCTTTGGGGCATCTCTAATGTTTCTTGTTTATAAATTGTGTCTATATAATAAACTTGACATAATAATTCTTCGTTTTGTTTTTTACTCTCTATATGAATATTATATTGATTTTGTTCATCAACAAATAATCTAATTTTTTCCTTGGAAAAAGATTTCAATTTTTTAACTAATTCTTTAATATTGATATAATTGATAATTTTAGTTTCTATCCAATCAGTATTGCTAATTGGTAAAACTGCTCTAACGAATCGATAAACATTATTATGACCAATAATAACCATATTTTCTTTATTTAATTCTACATACGCAACATCATTATATTTACTTACAATCTCCATAAATTTTATAAATGGATCACCTGGAAAAATACAATAATTAGTTTCTATGGAAGGTAAACCTTTAGTCTGTTCTCTAAATATTTCGTCTTGTAATTGAAACAAAAGATTAACATCTACACATGGATTATTATTATTATTATCAAAACATTTATTTTCAAATCCCGTTGATCTCGTCGAATAAGAAGAACAGGATGATACGTGAGAATATAATTTTTTCAAATTTGGATTTTCCATTTTTTTTTATTTTTATTAGATAAAATTTTATTTTTTTACTTTTATTAGAAAAAATTTTATTTTTTTCTCATTATATAAATTTTTTTTATTGTTAAAAAATGATGTTACCAAATGTTGGTGGAGGTGCATATATCCCGAAAAATCGTGAATTAGAAATAGAAATAGAAAATTACATCATGAAAACTGGAGACGTTTCATCTGGTCCATTGCATCTTTCTATTCTTCCGCAACAAAATACAGAGTTGACAAATAAGCAATATGTTGATACACAAATCAATGACTTAAAAGAAAAATATATAAACGATGCTTTGGTTCCACTGATAAATGAATTAAAGTTGCTAAAACTTAATGACAAATCATTAAACGAAAAACTATTAAAACTTGATAAAAAGGATAGAGAGCTAGAAGCAGATATAGCAAAATTTTTAAAAAGATTTCAGAACAATCAAAAATTTTAATATTACTTTCTATAAAGTTTTAATCTGCAGTTATTAAAAATAAACATCAGATACAAATGTTAAAAGAACAATTAGAAGATGAAATAGAAAAACTACCTGAAAGAATTAAAAAAAATTTAAAGCAGTTACAAACTACATTCCAAAAAAGTGTTGATGAATTCAGTTCTAAAATTACTCAACAAATGAAAAAGATGAATAGAATAATAAATGAAGTAAACTCACTTAATGAAAAAGTTGATAAAATGAAAACTCTTAAAATCAATTTAGAAAATGAATTAAAGAAAAA
The DNA here is from genome assembly GCA_907163375.1 of Prostheceraeus crozeri. Taxonomy (NCBI): domain Eukaryota; kingdom Metazoa; phylum Platyhelminthes; order Polycladida; family Euryleptidae; genus Prostheceraeus; species Prostheceraeus crozeri. The sequence goes on from CAJQUW010001369.1 coordinate 48,377, forward strand.
TTTACAAGAAAACTCTAAAGAAAATAAAGAACAGTTAGATTCTGTTAGAAGACAATTAGATGTTCTTAAAATTAAGTTAAATACTCTTAAAGCGGCGTTGAAGATTAATCAGCAGAAAATGCAAGTTAATAGAAAAGAAATTAAAGTACATCACACGCTGCTTGACGCAATAGATAACGTGCAACAGGCAATTGATAAAGTTATCTCGAAGTTGTTGTCCATTCACAAACGTAAATCTTGATCGACGAAGTCTTGGGTTTCTAACCTATAGAACCTTGTCCAGAGGCTTTAGCCGATCGGACCAAAGGTCCTGAGGTTATTACCTTATCATAAACGTAAATCGTAGCGCAAATATTAACGTAAATATTTTTTCCCAAAAGTCAAATTTAATCCTAAAAAATGCCTATAATTTATAAACACAAACTTAAACATTTTGCTTCAAATCAAAAAATTGCTCATGAACCATCTATGAAATCTGTTTACCATTATGACAGTGTAGAAACAATTCAAAAAGAAGGGGCTGGTATCTTTTCTGGTATTGGAAGTATCGTTAACTTAATTAAAAATAATAAAGATTTGATTACATCTGCTGCAAAAGGAGCAGCTGCTACAGGTAGTACAGCTAGTGCAATATCAAATGCTGTTAAGTCTCAAAACGAATTAAAACAACTAGAAACTATTCGTAAACTTAAGAATGATTCTGAAGAACTAAAAAAATTAAAAAAACTTTCCGAGGAAACAAAGAACAAAATTGCTAACATAGCTGTAGGGGGTGAAACCTTGAGGAGCGGAGCTCCGTCTGATAGTAAAAAGGGGAAGAAAACAGGCGTAGCCATAGAACGTTCAATTGAAGAAATAAGAGGCAATGGCGTGAGCAGCAACCTTCGGTCTAACCAGCAAAGCTGTAGCGGAGCTGGTCTAGCGAAATTCTAAAATTATATTTTAGTAAAATTTTTTAGTAAAATTTTTTAGTAAAATTTTTTTGGTAAAATTCTAAAATTATATTTTAGTAAAAATTTTTTCTGTCTGTGAGAAAAACAAAAAGTCAAATTATTTTTTATAAAAATGTCTTCACTTATCGAAAATAAATTTAGATTAGACGATCCTCCGTTCGTCAGTTACAATCAAAAAAATAATGACTATATAAGAATTGCTATGAATCCCGGATCTTCCAGTCGGGTAAATACCGGAGGTGATTTAATTTTTGAAGTTGATAATCAGCAGAGTTATATATATTTACCTGATTCGTTTTTACATTGTGAATATTCTTTATATTGTGATGCTAATTTTACAACACCATTACCAGATACCGATAATATTGCATTAGAGAATAATTTCTTTCCAAGATTATTTACACAATTGCGTTTAGATGTTGCAACTCAAAATATAGAAACAATAAGTGATTCTCCAGGTGTAATTGATACAATGCTTAGATTTGTAACAATTGGTGAAAATAATAAAAAGTACGAAATCAAAGGTTGGTTTCCTGATACTAATGATGGTATAATTGTTGATGATTTAACTCACGCTGGAACAGATGCAGCAGGAATTGCGAAAGATGTAGAAAATATTGCAAATCATTTAAATAAAACAAACAATAGTGCATATAAAGAAAGACGTGAATTTAACAAGAAAAGTAAACAGACAGTAAATTGGTCATTGTCTCCATTATTCGGATATTTAGATTATGACAAAATATCATATCAATTAAAATTTAAGTTAATAATTCATCGTACAGCAAATAATGAATTAATCTTTTTTGGTAAGACTGGAAAAAAAGCATATTTAAAAATTGATAGACTTGAATGGTGGATTAAGCATATTACTCCTAGTTGAGAGGTTGAAACAGCTATTGCAAAAAGATTAAATACTAACAAACCAATTCCAGTAAATTTTCTAAAGCGTACTGCTATGCTAGTTCAGTAACTTTTTCCGAACAAAGATTTAACTGGCATTTTACTAGAACTGCGAATACTCCAAGATATTTATTACTAACATTTCAAAGAAATAATTCTCCAAGTTTTGATAAGAACAACAATCTTTTTCATATTAATACAATTCGATGTTTACAAGTTTCATCAAATCAAACCCGATATCCAATTGATCCATTAATATTCGATGATACCAATAATCAATTTATGGAAGGATATGATTCTTATCGAAATCTTTGTATAGAATTTGGAGTTGAACCACAATTAACTCCTGGAGATTGGAGACATTTATATCCTGTTTTCTGTTTCGATTTAAGTGCACAATCTGAAGATATTATCAAGACTGGTTGTGATGTAACAATTAATATTGAAAAGAAAGATTCCACAACTTCATTGGTGGCTTATGGTTTATTGCTAGAAGATGTAAAATATTCTATTGAAATTCTTAATGGAAAGATGGCTAGGATAGGCTAAAGCCCAAGACTTCGTCGATTAATTAATTATTTTTTTCATAACTAGAATAGATTAAAAATTCTTAACTTAAAATTTTTGGTAACTTAAGAATTTTTCATAACTAAAATAGATTAAAATTTTTTCATAACTAGAATAAATTAAAAAATTCTTAACTTAAAATTTTTGATAACTTAAAATTTTTTGGTAACTTAAAATTTTTTAGTAACTTAAATTTTTTTATTAAAAATGTCGCAAGCGAAAAGTAATAATAATAAAACTGTTGAATTAAAATTACGTAATATTGTTGACAAAAATACCCCTAAAACTATTACTATTAATAAAAAAAAGTATTACATAAGTAAACCAAAGATAGAAAATATTAAATTACAAGAAGAAAAGAATGGTGGAATTCTCCCATTAATTCCACTAATAATAGGTGGCATAGCAGCAGCAGGAAGTGTTGCAGGTGGGACAGCTGGTATTGTCCAAGCAGTAAATAAAAATAAGTCAGAGAAGGCAGCATTAGAAGAACAAAAACGTCATAACAGAGAGCTAGAGAAAGTTGCTAAGGGAGAAGGAGTAGTAGATAATTTTATTAGTAAATTAAAATTAGTTGATGAAGGAAAACGAGTTCTGAAAAATATTCTCCACAATGCTCATGATTTAATTGAAATTAAAGATACTGAAGATGGTTCTGGAATATATCTAAGTCCTAGTATGATTAGGTAAAACATTTATTTTATCTTTTAAACTGAATTCTACAAATTCCGAAAATTTAATTGAATTAAAAATTGCTAATTTAGATTTATTGAATTATCTCTTAAAAGTACATAAACCCCTAAATTGTCAGCACACCGGTCGACTGCACAGCGGAGGTGACATACAAAAAACATTAGAAAACTTTCCTGGATTTATTAGGAGTAAATATTCGAAAAAAAACATCTTCCTGGTCATTCATATACCGGTCCAGGAACTCGATTAGATATAAGACTAGATGAGAATAATAATCCAAAACCAGGTGAAGAACCAATAAATAGAGTAGATGCCGCACCTTACAGGCATGATTTGGCTTATCGAAATCATGGTCTAAGTTCTCGACATGTAGCTGATAAGAAGATGATTCAAGAATTAGATAGTATTCAAAATCCTACATTTAGAGAAAAAAAGAAAGAATGTTTGTTAAGAAAGCTTTACAAGCTAAAATATTATTCGGTCAGGGTTTAAATGAAACGACAGCAAAGCTATCTGAGAACAACGCTCGAACCTACGCGTCTGAAATGTCGAATGACCTAGATCGGCATAGTGAAACTTATGCCTCGGAAATTCATAAACAATACAGAAGGCCTAAATATTTATTGAAAGTAAAAGTATTTAATAAAGATGATATTTGGAGTGCTGATCTGATTCATATGCCGAATGAAAAAGATTATAAATACGCATTGACTGTTATAGATTTACGTATATACACGATACGCTTGGGTAAAGCCTTTAAAAAACAAAAGTGGTCTATCAGTTAAATATGCGTTTGAAGAAATCTTTAAAGAAAGTAATAGAAAGCCAAAAAAATTGTTTGTTGACAAAGGATCGGAATTTTACAATCGAAATGTTATGCCACTATTTGAAACTGTTTATTCAACTGAAAATGCAGGAAAGGCCGTAGTGATAGAAAGATTCAATCGGAGGTTGAAAAATAAAATTTTCAAGAAATTTACTCAGCAAGGAAATCAGAAATGGTTAAAAATATTACCAGGAATTGTAGATGAGTATAACAATAAGATTCATTCAGGTATTGAAGAAACTCCAAAAAATGCTTCTGACGACCCTGATTTAATACGGAAGAAAAGATTCGAGAATAATTATTCGAACGAAAATAATTATTTGAATGAGAGTAATCCGAATTTACAGAAACGTAAGCCGAAATTTATAATTGGATATAGAGTTAGAATATTTAAGTATAAGAATAAATTTGAAAAAGGCTTTGTTGTTTACTGGACTAAAGAAATATTTGAAGTTTGTAAAAGAAATCAAACTTATCCGATTACTTACGAAATCAAAGATTTAGATGATGAAGATATCAGAGGCCGATTTTATGAAAACGAATTACAACGAAGCGATTTTTAATTATCATTATTATTGGAACTAACGTTTCGGGAATGAAATTCCCTTATTAGGCGTAGCCATAGAACCTACAGTTCGTTCAATTCTAACATAATATCTAGAAATGGTACTCCTTCCTGTAATTTCAATAAAACATAAAGACATAATTGACCACAATAAGTAGTTCCCGGTTTTTGAATTTGAAATGTACTATAAGTTCCATTGCCAAGTATTTGTTTTGACTTCGTTTGTTGGAGGCAATCCATATGAGTCGAACCAATAGTTCTCAGCCTCCGGGCGGTCAAAATAGTAATTAACTCCATTTTTATTTCTATGCCCCGCTGACCAATGTACTCCTTTTTGGTCTGACGTGTGAAGATTTGTTATGAAATTTATAGTTATTGTTGGCTTTTTTTTGATCAATTGTAATTCGTCTCTCATTAGAACATGAAAATTCTTTATTCCTAATTGATTTGCGATTTTCTTTAAATCAAAATTTGTAGTTGTTTGCGTTCCATATAATTTTAAAAACTCATTTATGTTGCTCATTTTAAAATAAAAAAATTTCTTAAGGGACGCCGGAGTAGGATTTGCTGGTTATATATTCCACGTCTTACAAAGGTCTAAGTGGGTTGTAGCAGCTGTTTGTTCTTTCATACATTGTTTCCTTTCAAATGTTTGAGTTGGAGGTCACAGCTCTTTACACTGAAATGCCTTTATTCATAAAGCGAGAAGCAGATGTTCTCTACAATTGAGTTATTGTTAAGAATATGCCATTTCCTTCAAATATTATTAGACACATAATTTTAGTTATCTCATATTTTAAAAACGTCTAAACTCATGAATTTAGTCATTTTTAAAAATACTAACTTTTATGATTTTCGGTGTCCTTGAACGGTCATGATTTTCAAGATAAAAATTGTAATTCACAAATTTTGAGATTCTTCACTTTTCTGATTTTTCGGTGTCCTTGTACGGTCATGATTTGAGCAATGAAAAAATTGTAATTCTCAAATTTTGAGATTTTGAAAAATTTGAAAAATTTGAAAAATTGGGTTTTTTTAAAAACGCCTAAATTTATGAATTTAGGTCTCCATAACCTGAAATAGGGTTCAAATTCATGAATTTATGTCGTTTTTAAAAATACCATTTTTTGAAAAAATGGTACTTTTTGAATGGACTAAATTCATGTATTTAGGTCTTAAAAACCTGAAAAAGGGACAAAATTCATGAATTTATGTCGTTTTTAAAGATACTATTTTTTGAATTTTATGGTGTCCTGGAACGGTCTTTTGCCCATTACT
>CAJQUW010001371.1:0-81991 GCA_907163375.1 Prostheceraeus crozeri
CGTTCTATAACATATCACAAAATGAAGAATAACATCGATGCTTTTCACGACAAAATACACAAATGATATGATGGCAACGAAGAAGTAAAATGTATCTAATAAGACCACGTCTACGATACTCAAAGCACATAAGCGAATTGTCATAGGGTAGAGTTAGGAAAGGACTAGTAATTCTCCTTCTTTGATTTGCGTTTTGATGCAGCATTCTTCTCCGACATGCACTTCGTACCACTGCTGTTAAGGATTTGATCAATTATATCATCCACGTTGGGTGGTTTTGGAATATATAGGATGGATTCCATATGCATGGACAGAGAGGCTATTTTATTATCCTTATGCCGACCATAATATAGCCCATTCACTTTGAAAAGGATATCCCAAGTACCTTCTCCGAGCTCGTCGCATGTGATGGATGTTGAATGATCTCCCTCCTTCTTATAGTAAGTACACCAATGTGATACCGGTAGGCAAATATGATTACCATCCCAAATCTTTCTATAGGGAGTATCCTTGTCATCTCTCGCCTTCCACTCTTGAGCAAGAGGAGTAGGAATGTCCATATTTAATGTCACGTACTCCTCAATAATATCAAGTTGGCGGCGAATGAACGGACTCACGGGGATCAGTATGTAGTCCCCATACTGATTGCGCATTATCTTGACATCCGTGGAAGGGAGCATTCCCGTTTGGAGTGCTACTCTATGATCGTCATAACACAAGACTTGTTTAAATTTACGCTGTAGCGGTGTAGGATTATGTACCTTGGTTGTTTCTTCCACTGGCCTCAGTTGTAGATGATCTGATCGTAGCGAACCTTGTAACGTCTGACCGCCATTTCGTCCTACTAGTGCAGCAGATGGAGTAGATGCCTGAAAATGAAAAAGACTGTATTAAGTTTACGTTCAAGGGAGGAGAGGGAGGGAAGTAGCGACTTACAATTTTAGTTGGATAATAGAACAGGGAAGTAGAGAGAGAGAGAAAATGTGCGTCCGTCACTCGTGTGATTCAACGATGGAATGATTCTCACTGTGGAAGGCTCGCTATTTATATAGAAATGCTTGATTCTCATTGGATGATGATCCTCATTGGACAATAACATCAAGCTGATTCCAAATCTGGCGTCCGTTTTCCCATCCGATGGTTCGTTTTGACGCTAAAGCCCAAAAGTCCAAAATTCTAACTCTGTCGTTTTTCGCCAATCTCCCAAAATCTTAAATGGCGTCTCACATCTAAACGAAGACAGATATGAACAAGCCGATTCTTTCACTAAATTTGTCTCACTCTGAGCTTTCAAACGAGCTATGGCACGACAAAATCCGTCCACTAGAAGCAAAGTTGGAAGGTCGGTGCCGGGGGGGGGACGTCAGCGAAACTTTTTCTCTCCGATTGACTTGAAACTCACCATACAGATGCAGAATTTCACGCTTAATCCGAATCTGGCCTCCGTTTTCCCATCCGATGCTTCGTTTTGAAGCTACAGCCCAAAACGTCCAAAATTCTAACTCTGTCGTTTTTCGCCAATCTTCCAAAATCTTAAATGGCGTCTCACATCTAAACGAAGACAGATATGAACAAGCCGTTTCTTTCACTGAATTTATCTCACTCTTAGCTTTCAAGCGAGCTATGGCACGACAAAATCCGTCCACTAGAAGCAAAGTTGGAAGGTCGGTGCCGGGGGGGGGACGTCAGCGAACCTTTCGAACCCACTTGGCCGGCACACCACGACACTCTGTCGTTCCAGAGGGGGGGAGTCAGACTCGAAGCACCACGGCGGCCGACCACGACACTCTGTCGTTCCAGAGGGGGGGCGCTGGTCGAGTGTTCGCCGTTTTCTTACTACTGATGCAGATGACTATTGATACATGGATAGATTTTATGTTGTTTGAATAGAAATACTTATCGATCATGGTTGATGACGATGCACGGGAGGTGATAAATTATCTTCATTTTTCGAGCATAAAGTGAAAGCACTCCCTCTTTTTTATAATCGTCTATTGGTCTGTTGGTAAAGGTTAAAATAAAATAACGTGATAGTACCCTGACGTTTCGTCCTGCAATGACTTGTTCACAGGTTTGACAAAGCCATGTACGGGGTTTGAAATTGGCTTATAAATACGAATGACCACTCGTCAGCTCCTGTTTGCGATTAATGCAAGGTTGATGAATGCTAATAACCTTAGCTTCAGCAATACAGGTAGAAACTGGATCATTAAGACATTGCATAATAATGATGTCAAAATCATCAATAGTTAAAATCGACCAATAATGGTCTTTCTTCGCATGTTCTGAGAGGGCACTCTTGCTGTCCTGATTATGCAAACTACGTTTGTGTTCCGAATATCTTGCACTTAAAGTGCGATTCGTAGAGCCAATGTAGTTTTTGCCGCAATGTTTGCAAATGAACTTATATACAACATATTTTAAGTTACATATGTTAGGTTTGCCAATTATACCACAGAGATTACAATTACAGTTGTGTAAATTATTGCGATAGTTGAAGCATGAGCTAATTTGTCTGCCAGGTTTACTGACAAGATTAATAGGCAAATCATATTTATCGGCTAATCTGTTTAGTTTACGATTGGTACTATCGTTAATGTAATCCAATTTCAAATTGACACTATTTTTATTCTTATTTTTGTTGCCTATTTTCGTAGTATTATCACTACTGGTATGCTTCGAGTAACTTTGATTGAAGCCATTCCTCCTCAATCTTTTAGTCATTTTATTTTTATTCTTACGTACTGACTCATGCGTAGAACAACGCTTTTCAACATACGTGTAACTATTTTTAATAAAATTGGTCTTCACATGTGAGGGGACCCAACTATCATAGTGAAGAGTATTACCAGAATGGCAGTCTTTTCTATATAATTCATACTTTATCTGGTTATTGGCTATGCTGATGCTGATATCCAAAAAATTAAGAACGTTGTTCATAGGTACGTCTATGGAAAATTTTATATTTGCTGATACCGAATTGAAAATGTCGAGGATACTATTTAAAATGCTAGGTTCATTTGGGAATGGTCCCATAATAATGTCGTCTATATACCTCTTATATAGACATGGTTGTATATTGTGGCTAGAGCTTAATTTATTCAACGCCATGTTTTCAATGTGATTCATATAAATAATGGCAAAGGCTGGAGCATAGTGAGAACCCATAGGGCAGCCTTGAATTTGAAGATACGCTTTATTATTATAATATACTTCGTTGTTGAATGTTATAAATTTTAAAAATTTCTCAATTTCACTATGTGAGAACCCGTAACTATCGAAAGTGTTTTCGTGTTCTTTAACAGATTTTATGACGGTTTCGATACCATGGAGAAGAGGTATACTAGTATATAAATTTTTCACATCTAAGGAAATGAATGTTAGGTTGTTTTTTCTAGGTAACGAAATGTTTCTCAGATACTCGATGAGCTCGTCAGTGCTTTTTATGTTACTAATGACTTTTGGGACTAGATTATTGAGAATTTTGCTTAATAACCAATCAACCTTTTCAGTTGGTGTTCCTATCGATGAGGCAATGGGTCTCAATGGGAAATTCCCGTCATTTTTGTCTTTATGATCCTTAATCGTGCAATAAAATTTGGCGGGTTTACTACCACACGAAATAAGATGTTTGGAATCAATGTTAGGTTTATTCTTGCAAGTTGATCTAATTAGAGTATTGGCCTGCTTTTCGATAGCGTTGCATTTAGATTTAGGTAATGGTTTGTAAATATTAGTATCACTAAGGACATTTTCAACCCGTTGAATAAAGGATAACTTATCAGTGACAACTATACGGTTAGTTTTATCAGATGAGACTGCTAATAAATTGTTTGTTTTCATAAACGCTTCCGTTTTTTTTACCACATTGTCACAATACTTATACTTAGTGTTACGTTTCATATACGAGTATTCCTTTTCAAGAATTTTTTTAGCCTCGAATTGAAATAATTTCAAATTGTTCTCAGCTTCATCTTTCATTTTATTTGGAAAGAATGTAGTATTCTTTTGATACGGTATATGTAGACGTTCTGCATTATCAGTATTTGCAAATGTTGAGTGCCATCTTAGATGATACGGCAAAGTATCAATAGCTAAAAAATTACTGTTGAGGAGTTTGCGATCAAATCGCTGTGGGACACGATGCTTAGGGCCCGTGTAAGAATAAACCTAACATTGATTCCAAACATCTTATTTCGTGTGGTAGTAAACCCGCCAAATTTTATTGCACGATTAAGGATCATAAAGACAAAAATGACGGGAATTTCCCATTGAGACCCATTGCCTCATCGATAGGAACACCAACTGAAAAGGTTGATTGGTTATTAAGCAAAATTCTCAATAATCTAGTCCCAAAAGTCATTAGTAACATAAAAAGCACTGACGAGCTCATCGAGTATCTGAGAAACATTTCGTTACCTAGAAAAAACAACCTAACATTCATTTCCTTAGATGTGAAAAATTTATATACTAGTATACCTCTTCTCCATGGTATCGTAACCGTCATAAAATCTGTTAAAGAACACGAAAACACTTTCGATAGTTACGGGTTCTCACATAGTGAAATTGAGAAATTTTTAAAATTTATAACATTCAACAACGAAGTATATTATAATAATAAAGCGTATCTTCAAATTCAAGGCTGCCCTATGGGTTCTCACTATGCTCCAGCCTTTGCCATTATTTATATGAATCACATTGAAAACATGGCGTTGAATAAATTAAGCTCTAGCCACAATATACAACCATGTCTATATAAGAGGTATATAGACGACATTATTATGGGACCATTCCCAAATGAACCTAGCATTTTAAATAGTATCCTCGACATTTTCAATTCGGTATCAGCAAATATAAAATTTTCCATAGACGTACCTATGAACAACGTTCTTAATTTTTTGGATATCAGCATCAGCATAGCCAATAACCAGATAAAGTATGAATTATATAGAAAAGACTGCCATTCTGGTAATACTCTTCACTATGATAGTTGGGTCCCCTCACATGTGAAGACCAATTTTATTAAAAATAGTTACACGTATGTTGAAAAGCGTTGTTCTACGCATGAGTCAGTACGTAAGAATAAAAATAAAATGACTAAAAGATTGAGGAGGAATGGCTTCAATCAAAGTTACTCGAAGCATACCAGTAGTGATAATACTACGAAAATAGGCAACAAAAATAAGAATAAAAATAGTGTCAATTTGAAATTGGATTACATTAACGATAGTACCAATCGTAAACTAAACAGATTAGCCGATAAATATGATTTGCCTATTAATCTTGTCAGTAAACCTGGCAGACAAATTAGCTCATGCTTCAACTATCGCAATAATTTACACAACTGTAATTGTAATCTCTGTGGTATAATTGGCAAACCTAACATATGTAACTTAAAATATGTTGTATATAAGTTCATTTGCAAACATTGCGGCAAAAACTACATTGGCTCTACGAATCGCACTTTAAGTGCAAGATATTCGGAACACAAACGTAGTTTGCATAATCAGGACAGCAAGAGTGCCCTCTCAGAACATGCGAAGAAAGACCATTATTGGTCGATTTTAACTATTGATGATTTTGACATCATTATTATGCAATGTCTTAATGATCCAGTTTCTACCTGTATTGCTGAAGCTAAGGTTATTAGCATTCATCAACCTTGCATTAATCGCAAACAGGAGCTGACGAGTGGTCATTCGTATTTATAAGCCAATTTCAAACCCCGTACATGGCTTTGTCAAACCTGTGAACAAGTCATTGCAGGACGAAACGTCAGGGTACTATCACGTTATTTTATTTTAACCTTTACCAAAAGAACAATAGACGATTATAAAAAAGAGGGAGTGCTTTCACTTTATGCTCGAAAAATGAAGATAACTTATCGATCAATTTTGTGACGTAAAATACAGATTGACTGTAATCACGGTAAATAATCGATTTATCTTCTTTCCCCATTTCTCCGACATCATTAGAAATAGAAAACACTTACTTTATAAACAGGTCACATTTTTGCTACAAAAATATCTAGTCTCTAGAAATGAACACTACTCGTTACAGAGTTTCTAAAATGTCAAAGCACAAGAGTGTGAGTTGCAGATTACTATTTTCATCCGTAAAAAAGTAATCTTGTCTAAGTTCAAAAAGACAGCAATCAATGGAAATGATCACTTTTTCACTAAGAAGTTTGTACTGTAAGCAGCTTGTGTCAGTTCTGTCGAAATAATTTCCTTTGAGAAGACTTTCATTCGCTTTGAATATAGTCCTGTAGGTGGGGCATTGAAGCTTTCTTGATGAACGTATTGGTGTAGCAGTCTGAAAATGCAATGTAACGATATGTGCAATAAACATTACAGTTTATCATAAGCACATTGCATAAACGTTATATAACTACATGAAATACATTACAAAAGATACACATGTAGGCCTATATATTAAATAATTAGATCAGAACTATTGAAAAAATGTTATAATATGTAATAAATGTTTTTATGATTGAAAATATTAACACATTCTTAATCGGTGCGCGTCATCGGGTGTTTCACATGTAAATGATAAGATGAAGAAGTTTATAAATGCATTAGATCAGGGCTGTGGAGCCGATGCGTTATCTCATCGGCTCCGGCTCCGGCTTCAAATTCAGGTTCTATCTATGCTGGTTATCCTGGATCCGTTGAACGGGTTTTTTAGATAACGGTGTGGCCTTTAGAGGCTTGCTACAATCATCAAATTAGTTTTCATTAACAAGCAACGACTTAAGTTAATAATAAAAATGGTAATAGCCTAATATAATGACAAATAACATACTAGTCATATATTTTTGCATGAATTGACTATCTCTGAAAGATAAAATAAAGTTATAGCCAGGATTGGTTAAATTAGATAAAGATCTCCCGCACTGGCTAAATATAAATTGGCCTAGCCTGCAACCCGTCTACTACGAGGCTATATTAAATAAGACCACATGAGTGATGATGATATACCTAATTAGCCGTCACAGGGGCCGAATAGTAGTATAAGCTTTTTAACAAAGCTTGAATATGAAACTGGATAACGTATGCCTCTAAATAGCTTATAGGGCCTGTATCTACTCGAACATGGGAAGGGTATCGGCTATATAGCCAAATATACGTATCAATAAAGATATCAATTGCTTTATTGAATATTAAAGTGTATATAGGCTAGCTTAGATTGTTATTTGTTATTGCCTTTATTCAATAGTCTGTTGGTCCATGAATAATATGATCGGTGGGTAGCCCACGACTCATCATCTGTAGAAATTGTAATTTAGATAGCCTCATTGCAGTGTAGGCTAGAAATGTACAATTGAAAATTATACTTAAAAAAATTAAAAATATCTAATTTAGGACAAGTTTTGTAATTCTATGCAGCATACTTAATAAGTTAAGGCCTAACTTACATTATATTAATTTCGTATTTTTCATTATGGCGTAAAGTTGCACTAAATAATTCATCAATGATTCATGTATATTATTATATTCAATTTATGTACAACACATTACCACTATTCCTCTGATGATGGTTAGGCTGATGAAACTGAACTCGGAGTATCACACAGTATGTTGCAGGGTGCTATGCATAATAAAAATTTGACTGCGATCACCGAGCAGAAATCCCATCTACTTTGCTAGCTTTCGAATGCGCGTGCGGTTGGATGTCACAGACAATAGAAAAGGGAGGTCAAAAGGCGCCTTTATTGAGAGCATCTCAGTCTTTTTTTTATTGTTTACATATAAGTCAGCATGATATCAGCATAAAGTGTTGACAGGCGGAAAAAATAATTATGAAAATTCTTGAAATCCACAGGTCTATGACATTTGGGGAAATATTATTACACGATACGGCTCTTGTGCAGTCCTCCCCCCCCCCATTTTTTCTCTGGTCAAGAGATGCAGCACCATTGGATGTCCGTTTCAGCATCACCGGTTTGAGTGAAGCATTCCGTGCTGTTGTAAAAATCTACGTGGGTAATTGCGATGTCATGGTCGCAAACTTCGTCAGCAAGTCAACATTGTAATTTGCCTTCGGGTTTTTCGCATTGAAATATACCCTTTGAATTTTGAAGTCAAAGGAAATTCATTGTGAATGAGATACCTTTAAAATAATAGGGCGCTACTAGAAGTGGCTGGGTCGCTTATTGCTATAGCCATGTGAGGACTTGTAGTCAGGTCATTCGTGTGAGTGTGAAGAGTTCCCTCCAATTAAAATTAATCAAATTGAATAATCGATTGTTTTGAAAAATGTAGGTGGGGGGACTGCACAAGAGCCTACAATACAATCTAAGGAAATTGGCATTGTCATAGATGCCAGTAGCTTCTGCCAGTAGCCATACCGATAGATGATAGCCTACATAGTAACCGTATTAGATTTAAGACATTGCGCAAGAAATGTAGCTATATTATCTTTGCTGACTGAACTGGAAATGTGTACATAAATGACTGGCAACTTGTCTCTAGGAATCTACAATCATCTAGTTAGCATGCATATAACAAGTCTTCAAATTAATGGATTTTGGAGAATACGTTGTCAATATGGAAATTAGTATTACGAAACATATGCAATAAAAAAATATTACACATGTGTGTAAATATATAATAAATATAATACAAAAGAAGGCGGCAACTGCAAATAAAGATATCGTGGAGGACAGATAATTGGTATACTTAAAATAATAAAAATAATAATAATGACGTATATATTTTAAGCCCCAATATTGGGAATCGTGGGGCATTCAACTTTACAAGGACTGATAAAATACAAAAATTTTAAGACAAAAACAATATCATATAAATAAGTAACACGAAAGCAAAAAGAAACATTTGCGGATTGGAAATGACAACATGCTACATACTGAAGTTATTGTTACTCAGTTTTGACATGGCAATGATGAAGGAATTTTGATGCAACGAATTAGTTATCTTAGGGATACAAAATTTTCCAGAATAGGGAAGTCGGGGAAGGCACAGTGAGTGAAGAGGATGCTTCGGATCTGAAAGTAACTGCTTGAATAGTTTCCAACTTAACACCACTCGTCGATAATCTAGAGGTACAAAAAGATGACATTCACATTTGGCCCCACATATTACACGATGACAACGTCGCTGTACTCTGTCAACTAAACCTGATTGATGCGAACGGAGGCCAGTAAACAGAGGAGCACAATATTCCATAACGCTCCTGATGCAGCCGCAATATATTGCGAAGAGCTCATCCTTATCAAGGAACTGCTTCAACTGTCGGAGCACGTATATTCGTGATGAAGCCTTTCTGGAGACAGCGTCAAAATGCAATTTCCAAGTAAATCTTTGATCGAATAATACGCCAAGAATTTTCATTTCGATAACCGATGGAATATTATGGAGTTCCCACTCAAAGTTCCAGTTATTTGGCCTGAGCATCACTGTCATTTGTTGGCACTTTTGAGACTTAATGCTCATCTTATTTACATCCATCCATGTCTCTACCTCACTGTAAGCATCAGACACATTGCTTGTATTTTTCCGACCATCCACCGACCCACAGATAATGATATCATCGGCATATTTTACGAGACATACGTCAGAGTTCACTTTCAAGTCGGAAAGAAAATAATTGAACAGATATGGTCCGATCGTAGAGCCCTGTGGAACTCCACCGCTGACTTTCCGATAGCTGCTCAATGTAGACTTCCATCGCACACGTTGATATCTGTCGGTTAAATAATTGCTCATGAATAATATTAAAAAGGGATCAAAATTGTCTGAAATCATTTTGGCAACAAGAATGTTATGGGACAGTCGATCAAACCCCTTTTCAATATCAATGGACAGCAAGTGGCAAGCATTGACTTGTTGAGTCGAGACTGCGTTAGCTACATAATCGGTCAATTTTATCAATGCACATGTAGTTGAGCTACCTTTGCGGTAAGCGTATTGAGCATCGTCAAGTCGTTTTGAAAATTCTGATGAATACCATTTCATCAGCTGACGTTCAAAAAGGCGCACAGGCATGGGAAGCAATGATATGGGGCGAGTTTCACATAGATTTGGGTTTTTTGTTTTCGGTAATGGTATGATGTCAGATTGTTTCCACATCCTTGGAAGGTTTGATTCTTCTAAGCACTTGTTGAAGATGAGACACAAAGGCTCAGCAAGGGCAGAAGCCAGCTTTACCCAAATAATCGAGGGGACTTCGTCAGAACCATGAGTTTTCTTGGGATTGACACGAGATAGCATAAGCTCAACTTCATGTGTCTTGAACTCGAAGGGAATAATTACAGGAGTTGGTCGAAACTGAATTGGGTCTTCTTGCATAAAAGAGATGTATTTGAGATTCAAAGTCTCCAGAATTTGCCTGATAGATGCATCGGGATCACATTTAGGAAGCCATTCAGAGTCCTTGTAAGTCCCTATGACCTTCTTGTGAATGTCCCATATTGATGTACCCTTTGCGCGCATTCTCAAGCCCCATTCACGTTTCGCCGACAGTATATGTTCTTTGACTTTGTCCCGATAATGAGCATACAGAATCCAATTTCGTGATCTATACGCCCTGTACCGCTTGTTGATGAGGACTTTGACCACCGTAGTAATCCACGGCTTATCATTAGCTGAGCATTTAATTCTATCACACGAAAGTAGTGACAGGCAATCTCTTAGATGGTCGTAAAAAATCATGCACATCTCATCAAGATCAAGTTCCGAGAATAATATGGGAAAATTGATGGTTTGCATGCGTTGAATAATTGGCAACATGTTGGAATCTCTGAAGTCATACACTTGTTTGTATTCACATTGATGAGGGAATCGGTGAAACTCACTAGGTTGTAAATGCAATACCGCATGATCACTTGATGCAAATGGTGCATGAATAACTGGCGTTGAGAACATCGATAAAAGCTGCTCTGGAACCAAAATGAGATCGAGCACAACGTCTTTTCGGGTTGGAAAGTGAACAAGATTATTCAACGAAAAACAAGTTTCCAAGAATGAATGATCTACTCTGTTGAAGTCACCAACTACGAAGATGTGAGCATTGAAATAAATATCCATTTGTTCATCCAGAATTTGAGTTAGGAGCTCAAATGACAACTGCTTCTCTGCTAAAGTCATTGTTTGACCATGCGGGAAATATACAGTTAGCAACAAGTAAGAGAAACCATCACGGACTATCCTCAACAACAGAAATTCCAATTCATCAGAGCCAGAAGCATCAGCGACGACAGTAGCTACAAACTCATTTGAAACCCACACACATACTCCTCCACCTTTGCGATTTGAGACACGGTCAGCTCGATAAATAGAATATCCATCAACATGAACAGCATTGTCAGGAACTGAAGGATTCAGCCAGGACTCGGTTACACAAATGAAATCAGAGTGATAATTATTATTAAAAGTAAGAAGTTCATCCATTTTATTGACAATAGAACGTGCGTTGGTTAGACAAATTGATGGGAGATAATTTCGTCGTCAAGCTTGTGAAGAATTCCTCTGAACAATGTTGCCATTTCGAATTATGACATCTTCCCCAGCCTCTTGTCTGTTCTTCAATTCTTCGGTTAAACGCTTATTCTCCCTGAGTTGAGCAGGTGTTAAATCAGGTCGAATGAACACTCTTCGATGTCGACTATGTCCCTTCAATTGTTTTGCATTGCGGAGACATTGCTGCTTATCTTCGTGAGATTTGAAACGTAGTCTCAGTGGTCGACCTTTCCCATGTTGATCAGCTTTTTGACGACCAATGCGGCTGAAAGACGTGACACAATTAAAATCTATGTCAACTGACTGGAGAAGATCAGATATCAAATATTCATCATTGACTTGAACACCATCCACAGCCATTTCACTCTCTGTCATCCCAAAGACAATGACATTGCTACGTTTCTCAGAACGCTGTGATTGCTCATCCACGGCTTTGAGGACTATATTCTCCATGTCGAACCTGCACTGCATTTGGAGCTGTTGTTTCACGGCGGCCAATTCACGCTCTATTGCAGAAAATCGATCGAAGAAAAAGACATATCTTTAGATTTTAAATGATTTAATTTTTATGATGCCAATTAATAACTTTCAAAATTCTAGATTTATATCAAAGCTCAAGCTATCGGAGCCGGAGCCTTTGTGATAAATCGGCTCCGGCTCCGACCAAAACCATCGGCTCCTTAAGGCTCCGGCTCCACAGCCCTGCATTAAATTAATTATTAGGCTGTTATCTTACCTTGAATAAGTAAAACTTTCTATTTGGATCATCTGCCCTGATCACGACGATCGACCCACTCTCAAAGCTGCAAGTACGTTTTGAATTTTTTAATGAAATTTATTTGTATATAATTTTCAATTTGCTTACTGAGTTGTTCGTAATCGCGATAAGTTCCACTTGTGGGTCTCAGTTTGAATAATCCGGCCACATCTCTCTTTCTTCACGCAGTTGATGCAGCAACAGGAAAGTTGCCTGGACAAGATTGTTCCTTTACCAGGTCACGGTATACAGCAATGAATCTGTAAAAATGTTTTAATAATTGATTTTAATCTATCAGATAAGCTTTCCACATAGAGATTCAGAAAATAAAGGGTCAAGCTTATCAAAATGGACTAAAGTTATTGATTTCTAAAAGAAGTCTATATGTATGGCTCTAATGGCTTTACGCACATGGAAAGATGAAGTTCCTCACAGTTTTTAATTAAAACTAAAAAGTACCCGGTAGCCAACATATATTTATATCATCACTCTTTCAAGTATATGATTTTCGATTAGTTTAGTTTTGATTTATTTCGATTTTTAAAATTAGTGAAAGTTTTTTAAGTTGCTCGTTTTTAGTACGCCTTATTAAAGAATATCACTTAAAGAGAATCTATCTTTTATTAATCTATTTATTAATCTTGATTTTTATTAATAAGAAATTTAAGCCATAATTTCCTTAATTATTGGAATTCATTCAATATAATTATAAGAAAATAATATCAATAATAATCTTTTTATATGCCTTTTATTTATTAATATAGGGCCATTATATCCATAGTTTTTTTTCACCAGGAGATATGTAACTTACTTTCATTGTTTCAGGAATCGCACTAACGTTTAATAAGTCATGTATTACATCCTCAACCTGTAAAATGTCCTCAGAGGAACCCCGCAATGCTGTCATTTTCGAATTGTCTAAGCTATCCAAAAACTTGCGGAAGTCATTGGGATTTTGGATTATCGCTTTACTGTGCTTCACTGCGTCGTCTGCTAATCTTTTGAGTGTCCCGCCGACACCATCATGTGGTCCCTTGCCATGACCGACTTCACAATAGTTCCATTGAGCGTTCAAAGAAAACAATTCGTAATGGTTTTCAATGAGAGAAAAAATCGTTTTGTTGCGATATTGGCTCGTCGGACTATCAGTCCAATATATAATATCCTTAACGTCTGGCATTATGCTCGTCCGCAAATGCTCGATGAGATTTTTTATGAATGCGAAAACTGTCAAGGAGTTATGATGAAGTGAATCGCTGCATAATACGACAGTCTTGTGCTGAAGAATGTTTTGGTTATTCCAATACAAAACAACAGGGTGAATTGTTACTTGCTCTTGATTCCAAAACGCAGACTGGACTTCTTCAGAAGTTTTGCATGTATAGTTTTGACTGAAATCCATAAGAGCCAATACCTGTCCATCCGATAGATTGTTTTTCAAAGTTCTCTGTTCGATGTTCTGATTCTTATAGTTTCGTACATGGCTTGCAAAAGATCGTAACTCTCTTCGAAAAAATTTCTTGAAATCTAGCAGTGTCTGAGGTTTCAGTAATAATTCGGGTTTTCTTCTTCCCATCTTCAGAAATGCGGCGCCATTCATGAAAAGATATATCTTCAGTTAGCCTATCTTGTATGCGACAACAGATTTCCTCGATGTCTTCTCTTCGAAGGAATTCTTCAGGGTTATGGCTGTCAACAATATGAGCTTTCTTTAAAGCTTCAAGCTTAAGTGCCATATTCTGATGTTGAGTGCAAAGACAGATGTTTCTTGCACAGAACCGAAATAAAATATACTTCGGCCTAAATCGGCAGAACAATGGATATGATATTCGAAATTCTGGATTTTCGCTTCGAAATATTTGATATACATTCTTCAAATAATCCACTAGCATTCTCTTCTGATATTTCTGACCATCAACTTTCTTTGATGAAATCGCGTTTGCCAGGAAACATTCTGGATATATCTTCTCTACAAAGGAAGTTTACAACTTCTCTTTTGCTTTGTACATGGCGTAATCTTCTTTTGGATTTTTCTTTGAGTTTTGAAATAGTCTTCTTCTCATCGCAATCCTTTCCCTTGTATTGGCACATGTGCGAAGTCGTGGGTGTATAGCGCAATTTCACCCTCATCCGATAAGCCCTTTTTTCAAACAATTGTCTTTTCTTTTTTTCAAGCTCAAGTTCTTCAGATCGCCTTTTTAACCGATATCGCAATTTCTGCATCTCCCTCGATCTCCTGTGTCGACTTCGTTTTCGTTGATCTTCCACATTTGCTCTTTGATCCTCTGGTAGCCCATTTTGCCTTAGAGACTCTTCAAGAATTTTCTTATTTGATCGATGTTTTCTCACTTGCTCGCGAACACATTTCTTTCGATACCTCTGGTCACGCTCTGATAAATTTGTCGATGGAATGTAATACTTTTTCGTCCTCTCTGATTCTTTTTTTCTCCAATCAAGGTTTTGTCTTTTCCTTTCCCTATATCTTCGGGATCGTTCAGCTGTTGAAAGTGGCATTCTGAAAGAAAAAAAACTGCATTGGTGGAAAGAGACGGCTAGCGTCCATCTCTATTCCAGACATGATAAATTACTAGGGAAGTTCTGAAAGTAATGCCTCCTATTTTTACTTCCAAAAGTAATGCTTCCATTTTTTATTTTCTATTCAATGAGAAATTGAAGGTGAATAATCAAAACTGGTCTCATAAAAAGAAAGCTGAGTATTCCGAACTAAAATAGTGTTTTTAACTATTGTTTTAATACGAAATGAAAAATATAGGAGGCATTACTTTCAGAACTACCCTCGTACCTACTGAACTGATGATACTTAATCAAATGAACTTAGAATTAAATATTTAATGTTTCCATTGCTGTACGATGTACATTATACACTTTTGAAAAAAGTTACTTTTTGAAGTACTTTTATACTTTGCCTATTAGGATACTATTCTATCATATTACGTATATAATGTAGGCCTACATAAAGTTTTTGTAGTCCTCATGTTGATTTCATTGTTACAGAAATAAAGCAGCATTGCTGCAAAGACAGCGTATATTTGCTTACTTAGATTTGTCATGTTATTCGTTTAATTTAATGAGGAAAAATACACTCCTCTCTCTCTCTTTTGGATAAATGGAACGATTTTCTAAATTGCATAATACTAAGCGTACATAATTATTATATCATGCGCATAGTTATGCATAGTTTTCTATCCTGATATATTTTTAGAATTCATAAACTCAGATATAGTTTAAAAAACTGGAACAAAGTCTTCTGTTTAATGCTGCTGACATAAGCGAATACCGGTATGACTATACAAATTTCAATAATGGCTAAATGGACTAAATTCATACTGAAAATCATCATCAACAAAATGTAAGTAAATAGTGGCTGAGCATTGTAATTATGTGGCGTAAAACATGATATTGTACTGTTTTATGAAGTAAACAATTTCTGTATTTTACGTCACGTGACGTAAAATACATCGCCTAAACTGCAAAATGTATATTGTGTTACTTTTTCGACTGATAGGCTCAATATAACCAGAATTCCTGTGTGTTAGCGCTTGATATCAATCGAGTCGTTGAAATAACGACCTTTATTTCATAATAGAACATCATGATTAGAAGAAAAGTGCGTGACGTAACAATACATCTTAACGCTATGAAAATTCTTACTATATTTGCACTACAAGTTACGGTCTAAATAATTCCTCCATCAAAGTAATAGCTACTATCATAGTACGTACTATGACCCAGAGAATTTAAAACACTATAACACGATAAAATAAGTGAAGTTTAACATACCAATACTGAGGTATTAGTGCTGTCGTGACGTAAAATACAGTGATTTGTATACCTTTAACATGTTGACTAATTACTCGCTGGTTTGAGTTTGAATGATTATAAGGAAAGTTGTATACTTTCACTCTGGGTCAAGTACTTTAGAAATATCGATTGTTGTAAGTATAAATAAATGTTTAAAGTACAGCGCGTATCGCCGCGAGTTTAGTACTTATGTTGCGGACAAGTACGAATCTTAGACAAAATTGGCGTTCCTCACCTTCCCAATGTCAGGATTGCTGCGTAAATGAAAAATCGACGGTTGTTTGTGGTAATACATCGAATGAATGAATTGACTGCTATGGTCTCACGCCTGACGACGACAATGATGACTCATGAGCTGCTTCAAGAAAAATGAATGCGGTCAAATCAGTTCGTGAGAACGTACCTTCCATGAAATTTGAGTCAATCGTTTCTGTTTAATTCTTTGACAGTGTCAGTAAAAATCAGAGAGTTGAACGACTGACAAAGATGAATGAGAACTTTGTTAGATCCACTTGGTAAGTTGGTGGAAGCATACAAGTTACAAAATACAGACATATTAGGTGTACAAGATTACAGTCCGATTCAGATTTCAGTACTCTGCATATCAAGATGTACAAAAAAACTTGTTAATCTTACTCAGCGAATGAATTCCGTCCAACTAAAGCTGTCAGAATTGTCGCTTCAATTTATCCTAGTATTTAATGGCATTTACTAACCATATCGCTCGTGCATCTGGTTCTCCTTACCAATCGATAGAGGATCAGATCTGCTAGTCATTAACTTGTCAAAATAATGAGTGATGCCAGACATGACACACTTAATGAGCCAGAGTCATTTATGACACGATTATCAAATAGACGGGACCGTTATGGTGACCTATGAATACCTAAGCGGCAGAATTTTCACGTTGATAACTGGAATGCTTTTAATAAGTGGCGTCCCGTGCTCCCAGACCATAGGCATTCGCTCGGCATTGGAATTGTATTCTATAATTTCTAATAATAATCTATAATAATATATATAATTTCAGCCAGGAAAGCACGAATATCGCGACTTTTCATGAAGACTTCCATTATAATACGGATCATGAAATTCCCTTGATAATCAGGTTAATTTCCGCTTATTTAGGATGCTTACTATCAAATATTCATTCATTTTGACATCCAACTTGTTTCAAACTACTTATATAGGGGTGTCATCTCGGTAGTATATAAATTGGCAAAATTTTCACTTTTTTTAAAACTGCTAAAATGATTTTTATACCACGGGAGCGCAATCTCCGCAAAAAACTGAATCTTAAGATGTAAAAATTTTCACTGTATACAGATACTTTTTTGAGTCGACACTCTACCTATATATCCCTACTCTATGATACCGACTTCTTGCTAGAATGTTGCTTTTGTATGTCCTACAATCTTTCAAGCTTGTCTGAAATCCGCAAGAATAAACCAGTCGTTATAGAACTTCAGAAAGGCCTACAAGTGAGCTTTTGAGGATACTATATTCATACAAAACAACAATTAAAATTTTTGCAAGCATCTCAATACTAGCATGTCAATATAAAAACTAAACAAACTCTACGCTTTAAACAACATCAACGATCAAAACATGATGAAAAAAGTCTCAGTCTACTTCCCATTGGATTTATGTGTCCTTCTTTGAAATTGTTTGATAAGGATTGAAGCCGTTCATTTCCTTTTTCAGCAAATACTGTTCAATACAATTCTTTCAGACAGCACATCAGAATATCAGATAGTTACTTGCAAAAAGCTTTGCATCAACAGTAAGCTTGAACAATGAATCCAGTCATAATCCCTTTATACAATCTTTCAAAAGAAGTATGCAATATACGGCTGCAACATGAGAGTCAAACCAACACATTCACTCTGTTTTAATAATGATCGATTTGAAATTGCATGCTACTATTTATTTTCATGCATTTATATCTTTTTGATTGCAATATTTTTTTATTAACGAATGTCGATAACAATAAGTACAGAAAGTATCGTACAAACCGTATGCAAGGTAATAACAAAGTTATGCTTATATTCCTTAGCTTTCATCAGTCAATCCTAGTGCTTAATTGATGGCTAATTTGAGCATTAGCCACAGAGAATATGCAATGTCATAATCATCAATTTACAAAAATCAGTGAAAATTCAAAATGATTTGTATCTCAACTGTGAAGGAACTCAAGCTTATAAAATCGACAAGATCCAAAATTGTGGCTGATCCTCTAGAGAGAAATTAGTTGATACTTCACTCTGGTAGATGGTTCGATATGTTCGTATAGCTTGAGTGAGGTAGCGATGATGTCTTAACCTCTACATCAGCCGAATATGTAAGCCTATACCTAAACATTGTTTATTCAATTAATTATTTTCAAGAAGAGAATGATCACGCAACAGTCTTTGTTATCAAGCCCTTGAATAGAGACCTTATACTATGCATTTGATTTTCAAAATCATCCCCTCACGATCGAAAATCCTGGTCACGCGCCGGCTTCATTGCGTCAATTATTCAGTCCATTGAGAGAGGTGAAAGTTTTCTCACAGAATAAAACTTGAAAGCTTTCTCATAACATAAATCTCTTACATTGTTTACTTTTGGAAGAAATTTAAACAACCTCCAGTCTTCAAAATGTTATTGCTTCTTCTCTGGTTGTTATTGAAACTGTTGAATTAGCGAATCAAAATGTTGAGCTTCTCACTAAATAACATTGATCTTGCTGAGATAATAGAAAACAGTAGCATGTCGGATGCTTGACTCTTCAGTTCGAACTAAAATGTGATGATTGAATCTCAGACTTATAGATGCGGGAAACGTCTTCCTTCATTACATCGTCGTGATCATCCCGCCCCCGATCTCTAAAATGGAAAATGCGACATCAGAGTGATCTGTCATTTCGTAATGAGCAAACTCTGGATTTCAGTGGGAATGCACACAGTTGTCATGCGATGTTGTCGACTGAATTTCACCTGAATGAGATAAGTGCAGTACAGTTCATTCGAATTTTCACAGCATCATACATTGAAAATTCTGTTGTGTTTGAGGAAATGCTAATATCATTGTCTGAACAGTAGACAAGCATGCACAGACATAATGCATGTGACAGAGAAATTACCACAACGGAATGGATTTGAAGTCTATTTGATTCAACTGACAGCAAGTATTTTTAAAAGAGTTATTATATTTTCGTTCGAATTTTTTTCTATCTTTGCTTTTCAGTTGGACGATACATCATCCACCTCAGGAGCACAAACCTCCTGATTTGGGAGGGGTCGGTCAGACAGAATATCGTCAATATTCGATTTTGTAATGACCGAACTTACTGATATCTTCCATTCCACTTCGCTTCCTCTCATCCAGTAATAATAGCGAATCAAGGGCCAAATCACGGTTTTCGCCCACGACGATGCCAAGATATGGTGCATCGCATACATTTCCTCTTCGATATCGCTGATTTCTCCCATTTTCGATGACATTACGCCGATTACATAATTGAAGATTACAAGTGGAACTATCAACACAAAGATCATATGCAAAGCTGTTATAGGAATATCTCCATCGTTTCTGTCGAAGTCTATGATGTTCAGAGAAATTCTGAAGGTTGTGTAGAAGGCTGCGGTGTAGTTTGAGAAATAACTTGAAATTCCTGTTTGTTGTTGTGTCATGGTGTTGTTGTAAGGAGCAACGGGACCTTCTAGAGTCAGATAGAGTTGAGAGAACACGGCCATTAGACTTATGATTAGAAAGAAGAAGATAAGGAAGTACTTGGCTGTGTAAAACAAATTTCCTATGAATCTACCAACAAGAGGAAGAACAATGTAGGTGTATGCTGTGATGTACACCAACAACAAGTTTTCAATTATGATTGCAAGTGCAAGGGCATAGAGAGTCTGTTCATGATAGGCGTCACATAATTCTTCACTTTTGTATAAAATCAAGTATTTCCATAAAACACACAATATATTCAGCAAACCAGGAATTAATTCATTCAAGGTGAATAAATGAAGATTTCTAAACGTGCCACGAAACTGCAACCAGCGTTGATGAAAGAATAAAATCTGGTAGACAGATAGAACTGAAAAACTTCCTGCTGCCACCGTAACTGCTCTGAGATGTAAAGAGGTCCAAGAAAGATCCCTTGTATTGAAAATATCTGCCTGTTTCTCAGCCAATGTGGGCTTCAAACCACTGCAAACCAAATGCAAGTAGCGCATGTGATAGCCATCACCAATGGCAACTGACATAATGATGACAGTGGTGAACAAAAGTGGAACAGGATAAAGAACGATCCAGCTTGAGCGATAATACTCTTTGAACCATTGATGGAAAATGCCGTGATTTCGGAATATACCTTCATCTTTGTATCGAGTCAGACGATCGTTGTCTGCTGTTAAGACCAACAACAGCAACGGTGATACCATCTGTCTGGTCCGCAGTGTCCCAGGATGGTAAAGACTGATGTCATATGAAGTCTTCTGATGTATTCCACTCACTTCTACCTCTGGTTGAAGAGCTGGTGACGATTTGATGAAAGATGCACATAGACCTGACTCACCCAGGTAAGCACTTAGCTCAGTTGGACAAAGGCCGAGATCACAAGTTGCTTCGTACAAAGTTTTAGTCATTGATTGATCAATCGTTGCAATGAGGGTGCACTTGATTTCAGTGTAATGCTCAACGGGAGCAATTCTTAATGAACAACCGATAGATAATGCGTGTAGGACATTGCATCCCAATTGCCGAATCTTACAAAGTGAGTGGTGATCGATCAATGAAACTAGAAGAGAACAGCATTGTTTTGCTCCGCTCATGTGTGCGACCAGTAAGGGCTTTGTCAAGTGCAATTGAGAAGAAGTAGAGGAAGATTTGCCCAACCCTTGAGGGATTTTTGAGAGAATGCTTGAATTATCCAAGAAAGAAATCAACCGGTCAGATGTTGGGAACAGATCGTTGAGCATGTCCTTGAGGGCAGCGACATCATCTTTCACCAAGACTTCGAGAAATAAGCGGTGAAAGTTAAATGAATTCGACATTTTGATTCTTTCTGATGTTGTAGATTGTGAGGATTGTGATGATTGCTGTGGCATCCACTTTTCTTACTATTATAATGGAATCAGATTAAACTTTAGTTTGTTGATCTACCAAGTAATTTGACCACTGCCATTGAATTTTCGATTTGACAACGCATTATCGGCTGTTATGTCTCGGCTGAAGCAAATAAATTGTTTACTTACTTATCAATTTTGTCAATAACATTTCATGAAATAATGGCAAAGTCGGACTATGTGATAATCAAAATTTGCTTTCTCTTTAGTTTCCAGGGAAATTTCACGGGGAAATGAACAACGCAATGATCTAAAATTCATTTAATCACTCAAAATGAGATTTGTGATTTTTACGATTTTGATGGCACTTTAAGTTAGACATCTACCAGAGTAGACAGAGATGTGATATCCCTCGTAGCCGGTAGCTTGCCCGAATTCCACTTTAAGATAATGAAAACGTCATGACAGCCGATGTTAATGTTGGAGATAAGATCGTAAAATGATATCCACATAATTTAATGTATCTTCATTTTAATCTCAGACGATGTCAATTATGTTTCAGCCAGGTTTTCATACAATGTAGAGCTGCTGTATAAACACAACAATTGAGTCCGCGTTTGCGTCAGTCATGGCAGCATTACTGGTGTCATACCGACACAATAGTCTTATATTATGAGTGCTCCTGTCCATCTCTACTGTATACTTGATCTGTTAATAGATATTTTCACTATAGATCAGACGATCAAGCTAAATTTCTAGACTTCTATGGCATAGCACCTGGACAGAAATCTACCATAGCACTGATACGAAATGAGACTGATATTGCATTTTATTTCGCGTTTTTAAGCATGAACATATTGAGTTCTATTTGTAATATTGTGCAAGTACATCTCGCAGATGATGCCGATTTATATCAATCTCGAAGTTTAATTCCTACAGTCTCTTTCTCAGAGTCTGACTTTTGACATCAGCCGCTAGGCCGGTATATGAGTTATCTGAGCAAACCAGTTCGTGCATCAATCAATTATTTCTATAGATCCTCTGGCTGGCAATTAAATAATGACATTGAAACACTATTATTATGTGCAAGTACATTATAACATCTGTTTTAGGCATTCTTTCCAAAAGATTACATTTCCCTTCCTCTAAGAGATTCTGGTCACTTAATAACAAAGTACTTCAAAGTCACATTTTGGTTTTACTACCTTAGATGATTTTATGCATTCGTGAATTTTCGAATAACTATCACCAATGAAAAACAGTAGGCTTATATTTGTTACTTTTTAAGACCACAGCGGCCAATGGAAGTTAAGAATACTATGCAGGATGCGCCATTGTAAAATCGAGCTCTGGATTTTCTAAAAATCATTTAGAAATTACGATGTCCTCACAGGATGCTCACTTAAATTGTCTGAGGAAAGATAGTGAAGTAGCATTGCAAACTTATGTTATATTTGCATCACTTGCTGAAATTTCATAATTCATCTCATAAGATATCTATTTTCCATTTAAAATCATTGCATAAAGCAGGACCAAAATGTTCACAATCGTTATTGGAGTCAAATGTTTTATCGTTGCATGGAGAAGTTCAGGGCATTTGCTCGTCTATAGTCTTTGCAATCAGTTTCTGGTGCTCTGAAATTAAAAAAAATACTATTAGGCTTATTCACTATTCACAGATTCGTGATGACTCTGATTTAAGGCGACAAACGGAGACAGTTTTTCAGCTAAGTTTTTCAATACACAGCTGAGGGTTATGTTTCGTTTGAGACTCATTGGTTGATTTCACTGTAGCTATTTAATTTAGCAGTTGTGAAAATGCATTAATTATACCACCAAAGAAATCGTCTTTTGGTTAGGAAGACTATTATCACAATAGATTATAACGATCAAGAATCGTACTCATATCTTGATGTGCATTGACGAAAATCGATGGAATGAAATGAACAGAGCAATCCTGAGTTGATCGTCGGAGTAAATTAGATCGTTGATTATTCTTTATCCATGGACCCAAACAGTGGTGAATTTTTCAGCGGAAAACAATGAAATGCAGTGGATGAATCTTCAAATTTACTGTTATTGTTGTTCTTACACACAAACAACATTTTGCGCTGTCTCCACAAATATGTTGCTGATGATTTGAAATACATGTACTACATGTAATTCACAACGCTGGCAGAGCAAGAATAGCAGTAGCTTTTGTATAAATCATAGAGTAAGTATATTTGGTGGAGTGGTAACTCCGCATTTATTAAATCCCCAATGTGTATACATTTTCGATTTTATTACATGAACTCGAGGTGAATACAGTTGGAATTGTTTCCAAGTGTGAGATATGCATATTTATGCAGTTTTGAAGAAATTACAACGGAATTGACTGATCATGATAACATAATGCAGAAGGAAATTTTATTATTTTACAGATCATCCGTGTCATGACAGCCTTGGAGAGGTAATATTTTTTAAATTAGCAACTCGATGACCAGCTATTGCTTTCATGCTGAACCTCAAGAGAATCTTCTGAAGCGCGATCATATCATAAGCAACCTGTCACTGGTAGAGCAAAATAACTTAATCAAAGATAATGATTTCAATTAATTTTGAAAAATGTAAATGGCTCCACATCACCATTCAGATTCAAGAAGTGAAACATAAATTCATGCCGACGAACATTGAATTAAAAACATGAAATTTCAGCCACGACAGCAGAATAAGATCTCGACTTTTTCATGAAGACTAATGTCGTTCATTAGATTTCCTTGATCATCAGCATAATTGTCTGCAAACATTCATTCCTTTTGATATTCAACTTGTTTCGTGCTACTTGCAAAGGGGTAAATATAAAAATTTTCACTGCATACAGATACTTTTTTGAGTCGACCCTCTACATACATATACTTACTATGAATACTATCGATTCAAATAATCAGCCTCCCTCCGTGTCGAAGCGTCACAGCATGGATATCTACTATATAGATATCCATGGCCAAAGATATCAGATCAGATTCCATTCCAGATCAGGGTTGTCTATGAACAATATGATAAAGAACTAGCTAAAGTATCATCTTGTTCATAGACATCCTTGATAATTAGATTATTATTATGATAATTATCACGTAACGCTTCTAAAGATGTTTGAAAAAATGTCTATACCCAATGCATTCCATAGAAAAGGTGACTTCAAATTGGTTACTCTCTCACAATTATCATTTTGTGGTCAAGTTAGTATCATATTAATCAAGTACTGCACATTTGGGGTGTACTGTAATTGAATTACAACCATAACAAGAAATCATGCAAAAACGTCGACGATCATCAGCAACCCAATCAGCGGCGAAATCCATGGCTAAAGGAGCCATTCGTGGACGCCAATCTATGGCCAAGTAAGATTCCATCTATCATGCATATTTCCATTATCTAAGAATGGTACGAACGTAGTAGTCTCGTGCTTTTAACAAGCGATAATGCAGGCAAAAATCGAACTTTATACGGTCCAAGACTAAGTTACAGAACTTTTGGATTATTTATGTGAATCACAGAGTGACCTATTTTCTTCCAAAGCTGTTCCTATGTTGCCACATGTCTTTTCGCAGTACACGGGTTCGACCTGGAACAAAATGTGATAAGTTTTCTATTCGGTGTTGAAGTTCTCTCGGATAATATTTAATTATTTTCAGAAGCAAATTTTCCGATAGAGAGTCTCCTTGCAAATCCGGTGAAGATCAGGAGAGCACCCTTGGACTAGCGTTGTTAAATTATTAATATCAACATTTTGATAACTTCACCAATCAAATTTACTCCTAAATGTAGGAAATGAATCATAGGCTATGCATTTCTACTCACAAAAATAACTGAAATCACAACTTTCACGAGTAGTAGTTACAAAATCATCCGAAATATTCGTTTTATGTTTTCCAAAGAAACCGAAGATAATTGCTGAAATTTGCCAGTGACATATGAGCCTGCGGTGTCTTTGATTTGCGTCACGACACATTCCTAAGAATATTCTATATGTAGCTTAAACTGCATGAGTGTGAATGTACATTTTGCAAGCTGGAGTATGCAATGTGGCACAGAAAGTACATTCGATGCAGATAGAGTTAAGATTGTGTTTTGATGATAAATCACATGCTGACTGTGACTAATATGCGTGACACATGCATCAGACCACGACTACATGATTGATGATGAATTTATAGCGAGAGTTCTTTGATTTGGTTACAACATTTTCTTTATTACCCCTTGCATTGTACTGTATGCAGTCACGTTCGTTACAAGGGCTCCCTAGTTTTATGATTTTTTTCCAAGTTCAACATATTGTATTCTAGAAATTAAAAGATAGAGGGCATGTTTTTCACATTTTCCCATTTCCATTAAACTACTTATTTCAATCAGGTAATAGTTTATGATAATTGATGATAAGTCTATTTAAATATATTTATCTGGTTACGAATCGTCAAGTGTTAACCTTGCCTGGTATATTACTCACCGATAGCTGTTAGTACGAGTACGTATGCGATAAAATCATCCAACAAGTAGAACTCTCATAGCAATAATTACAAATATTATAACGAAGTAGCCCTGATGAGGACTGAAAATGTTCCGCAATCCAGAGGTCCACAA
This sequence comes from Prostheceraeus crozeri, assembly GCA_907163375.1. Lineage (NCBI taxonomy): Eukaryota > Metazoa > Platyhelminthes > Polycladida > Euryleptidae > Prostheceraeus > Prostheceraeus crozeri. The sequence goes on from CAJQUW010001371.1 coordinate 25,740, forward strand.
ATGCAATTTTGATATGACTATTGGACAAGCCAGTTCTTAAAACAGCTGAAAGTATAAATCTCGTAGCAGTGAATTAAACTTGATCAGCTCAACCTGGCTTCTTAGACAGCATTCGCAGATTTAGCAGTACCTATAGAGGAAAAAGTCAGAATTAAACTTCACAAAATTTTGTCCTCCTACATCAAATCTACTTTTTTGCATAGTTTACTAAAACAGAATTGATGCTTTGTATTTGAGCTGGCTATTTTTGCAAACAGTTCTACAAATGTTCCAATTTCTCAAACCGCATTACTTCATAAAACTAGGTTACCAGATTACGCCTTATTAAACCTCAGAGACCTTAACTTTATCACACCATCTGAGACCTGAGTCCAGTGGACCCTTTCACATATTCCTAGTTTACCTGCTTAAATCGATATCAAAAAATAGGAAAGTTGATTTTAAGTAAAACAGTAATGTTTGTGTGTAGCAGGTCGATGTAACTAATCCTTTGAGTGTCTTTCAGCCTTCTCAGTAAAGATATGCGAAAATCTGGTGTTTTTAAAAGTCAACCACATTTAGCACAGTATCAGTTGTACTAAGAGGCGGCTTTGCGGTATTTTCTGTCACCATAAAGCCTCTGATAGTGAAATTGACTAATGAATTGATTGAATAAATGATTGATTTAATGAAATTGACTTAATCCATGCAGCAAAACCTTTCCATTTGTCCATTCTTTCAAATTTATCTAAAGCTATCAGAAATAGGCCTAAAATGAGTCAAAATTGCTGCACTTTTAGAACCTAAAAACAGCTGTGCAGATCTCAAACTCATCATTACTGCTGTGAAAATTTTGTCAGCAGTCTGTTTTTGGTGCTCAACTATGAATATAATGATAGCTTTAATTTCGTACATTGATATATGTCGAGTTGTTCATATAGGCCAACCAGTCACGCGAGATCATGTGCGAAAGCAAAAAATTTACATTTTGCGATCTTCCAACACAATGTACATCTAAGAGTTAGATGTAAACAATGAATATATGACTTTCACTCTTTATGCACCACCGTGGACATGTCCGAAATCAATTTTCATCTAAATACAAAACTTTTGTGATGGGAATTTCTACACCCTCTGAGACCTGAGGGGGTCCCCCTTGGCCTATCTACCATACTTATACTGATTCAATTGAAATGAAATAACACATGCAGATTCACTGTCAAAAATGGTGATTTTACATGGTCATGAGCGGTTGATATATCCTCAATGCAAAAAATGAAATAGAAAAATGTGACTCCGGGGTCCACTGGACCCCCCCTCAGGTCTCTGAGGGTTAAACAGAATAAATCTACTTACTACTCATTTGCAGTTCGCTGTACTGGAGTGAAAAATATGACTTCAATGCATCATTTCATTTTATTTTAAAATTTTAGAAAGAAGATGTCCATGCGAAAATCTATGGCAAAGAAGGATGACAGCAGTGTTTTTACCCCACAGAGTGCAGTGGATGAGGTAAGAAGCCGCTTCGAATATTGTGCTTGATCATGACACGTCCTCAAACAGAAACCGCCTTCACTACAGTCCACTTTCAAGGTGAAACTTCCTTGAATTTTTAATAATAGGTTTAGGCAAACAAATGATATTTTAGAGATGAAATATGACTTCAATGCACCGTTGCTGGCTAGGTAGTAAAGCTTTTATTCGATGTCCATGGTGCATTATATAATGATCTACAAAAGTCAATTATGATCATTTTCTTTGATTATAATATTTTGCTCTTTCAGTGGCAGGCAGCTTGTGGTATGATCACGCTTAAGAAAATCCTCTTAATATAATAATGATGAGCTGTACAGCCATGTCAACCGATCGAATTGTTAATTTAGAAAACTATATTACTTCTCCAAGGTTGACATGGATGATCTGTAAAATACTATTTTTCTTCTGCATTACTATAATGATCCCAGTCAAATTCATGTACAATTCTCCAAAAGTGTGAAAATTTGCATATCTCCTAGGGGTCTCAACTGAAGTTCATTTAATAAAATCGAAATTGCATAAACATTGGGGATTTACTAAATGCTGAGTTTCTACTCTACCTAATATACTTGGGTCATAGATGGGTCATTGTGATTTTGCTGAATAGTCGATTTCATTTCCAGACGTTTCAGAGTACTTTAAAAGCAGGGCGATCTTCAGTCATACTCGAAAAAGACACCGAAAAAGCAGGAAGTCAAACGGAAAGTGGAACTTCTTTTACTTCTTCACAAGGAGATGACATGGATGAAGCAACCAGTGATGATGATTTCAGTGGAGGTTCTGCTGATGTGGAAGACGATGAGACGCCGGGCCAAATGTCTACGAGAAAGTCAATGCGAAAATCTGTGCTTGAAAGTAAAGATAAAAAGAGGATGTTAGTGTTGCATGAAGTATTCGGAAAGGAACAATGTTTCTATTCACATCGTGTTTTCATTGGTGCTTCATATGTGCTGAAAGATATCAATAAATCAATGTCAACAGAGGCAGATCCAGACAGAACTGCAGCAGATGACACAGGTGCTGTAGAGGATTTGGGTGACAGAGATGAAGAGTCGCACACTCGCACTATTGCCGAAGCTTCGCAAAAATCTCGAAATCCTATTTATACATACAAATCTGCAGCAGATAAACGAATGTGCTTTCAATTAGCAATTACATGCTACAGATGTAAGTTTAACAAAGTCAATATTTTTGAAATAATTTTGCAATGTTCATAATCATTACGATATTTTCACAATACAGCTGTGGTGGTCAACGCGTGGTCCACCGTCCCAACTAGAGTGGCCCGCCACTGATTCTTATATCCAAAATGGCCCGCATACATTATTTGACTCGGTGATGTGAAAATTGCTCACTCCGACTTTGACCTTTGAAAGGTACTTCTAAGCTAGAGCTTGATCTTTAGAATTAGCAAAAGCATTAGCTAATGATTTATTGAGCAATATTATGACACAAAAGTTTTATTCGAATGCTCAAGCCATGTTCCATTCGCAATACATATCTTTCAGTGTGACGGTGAGTGACATAGGCATCAAGTGCGTGCGTTCTAAGTCATATGGTGTTCGATGCCTTGTTGAGAATGTTTCGCAACATAATAAACAACGTTGCATTTAACCTATAAATAATGTACATAAGGTAGGCTACGTATGAAGAAATCCAATCGCATTAAGATATGTGATAACTGTAATAAGCCAACTTTTCTTTCAAGTGTTCTTTCTAGATTCTATTTGAGTACTGCGCCCATTTTGTTCTACCATTTGGTAGAATGGCATTATCGCATGAATATCGTTAGGGTAGACATTGTGTGGTTTTCGAAAGCCGTTTGTGTTTGGGTGCCGTGGTCCTATGTATACTTAGGTGCATAAACGAGTAGCTTGACTAGCTTTCATTTGTTATTTTGCATTGTGCGGCATGTAGGCGGATAATAGTATATAAACCGTCATCTAGATTATTGACGGTCATTATTCGATGGAATAAGGTAATATTATCATATAACTATCATTTAATAAAGCAAAAGAGCTTTCACAATTAGTTTGACCTATTCACAATTCATTATTCATATAGATTTTCGAATGAGAAATACAATTCCTTAAAACATAAGAGCTTAGTTGGATACAATACTGCTGCATGCATTCACAAATGCAATTATTCCATGTGCTACCACTTTGCATAGTGCAGCAGTCCTTGATATTACGCTCAAAAGTACTCAATAAATGAATTTAAGTACACATATTTCTGCCATTTAAATTTGTGGCCCTCTATCCCAACTTTTTAGCCCATCACTGACAAGCTTTTACGAGAAAAATGGGATTCAGTATTCAGCAGTAATCATTTTGAAATTGTAGCCCGTAATTTATAAATATTGCTCTAAAACTGCAACCGCTGGCAATCTAATTTTTCGTGATTTCTAGTTTTACGCATTTCTGATAGCCAATTCAAATTTTGTCAAATTTGAACCCTGGGAATATACAAAATTTGACTTTTAAAAGATGCACTTTTTTGAAAATCGAGAACTTTTGTCAATTTCTTTGAAAATTAAGCATTTTTAACAATTCAAATTGCTTATACAACTTGTCAGTCTCAAATATGGACAAGAAAGATTGAATTTCCGACAATTTAGATTCAGGTACGAACAAATGAGATTCAAATACGAACAAGAGAGATTCAATTTCGAGCAAGACATTCATTTTCCGACAATAGGGATTCAATTTGGAACATAGTTTAGAATGTTTTCTGCATGTTTCTGGAGAGCAAGTTGCAGCATACGCATGTATTTCATTATTTCGATCTACCGGATCATTTTCAAATTAATTAAAATCAATTTAGATGATATTTCAAAAGTTATTTACACCTGCAAACTTTTTTCTCGGTCATTAAACATGCTTGACATTGTGTCAGTCTCAACATTCTGGAACCGGAAGATGTTTCAAGTAGTCAAGCTCGAGGTTGTCCAAACTTTTGCTGTCCGGGCTGCATTCGGCAAGGAAATAAGGCCGCGGGCTGTAGTTCATATTACTCAACTTTTCCTCTATCTCCCCTATTAGACGCATCGTAAAACAAAAAAATGCTTAATCATCTTGATATTCATTTTGAAGGGATTTGATGAAGGCTCTAAAATATATTTGTGATAAGAATTTTCCCAGATTCATTCTTAGAGACATGTTTTATAAAGACAACACAGTTTACTTTCAAGTTTCTGGGATGGGTGTGCCTGTACTTTGAAGGCCAGGTTCTTCGTGTAAGTGTCAACTGAGGTTAGGGCTAAACGAGGACAAGCCTCGAGTGATGTTTGATTCAAAAGATTTCTCTCCCCAGATTTGAAAGACTTCATTGCGGCAAATGCTGACTCACAAAAATGAGTACGTCCAAACATTGAGAGAAAGCGTAATCGAAGCGGCGCAAATTAGGGTGCGGATCGTCCGACAGGTAAAAATTGATTGATTCACAGAGACGCCTTGTTTAGGAAAAAACTGCTGACCTTGTATGTCGCACAATGCAAGGTGTAAAGCTTCATCAGCTCCTGATATAGCTACCGTGCATTGAATGCATGGAAACTTTTCTCAATGTGCTGGAAATCTCGGAATCGCCTGCCGAATTCTATGATCAGGAAATCAAGGGTTTCAACAGCTTCTATCAGTGATATAGTCATTAAAAATATATCATGAACATGAAATCTAAATTTGCAATTCAAGCTTGAAATACAGCACAGAATTTAGAAAAAAACAAAATCAATTTTCAACATAACTCCACAGGTCTAAAATGAGACTATTTTTGATATTTTCTAGAAGAGGACGTGGACCTCATGCGGCCCGCGCCCGGTGCATGACCCCTGGTCAAGCTCATTTTATCAAACTTGTCTGCTTCCATGTCCTCTCGAATCTTCATGAACATTTTGACTTTAAGTCAAATATGCCAATAATGAAGATTAGTACATAAGCTCTACTGCTGTTTGTGTTTTAGCTTTGTTGTGATTTTATTGATCAGCTAAGACAGAGTCAAAGAGTTCAGAAATTTCTTTCTTCATAATGAAACAAGTAGCTATAGGAAATAATGATTTGTTGATGTCTTAAGTTCACTATCCTCTTGCCCAGCGAGAAAATCTTCACTATTGCCAGCACATGTCTGAGCAAATAATGTTTAAAGTGCTTGAACTTATATCGCAGGCATCAGTAATAAATGAACAATATCGATACCAGTCTTATTAATAAAGAATAGAAAATACAACCGAAAGCTTTCGCATCAAGTAATTTAGCATTTCGAAAAGAATTCAAACAACTTGCATAAATGTTTGGTTATTGAAATTTTGATTTTCAATTTGTAAAGTAAACTAACATGGAGATTAGCCTATGGATCCAACAGTTTTCAGACTTAGATTAAAAGTTAGATTTAGTAGTCACTGAGTGAATAGAAAACGTGGAAGCAATATCAAAACTTTATGAATCAATAGTGTAATAGCATGAAACAAATCTAAAAAATATGCTCACATTTGAACTTCTCTTGTTCGTGTTTGAATCTCTCTTGTTTGGAATTGAATTTAGATTGTTTGTACGGAGACTAAAATGGGGTGGACTATTGACAAAGAAGAGATGAAGTTGTAATTAGCATGCTCTTTTATCCACGAATGCAATTCTTGTATAATAACAAGCGTATATATTTGTTTCAGAATGAAAATCATACATTGCTTTGAGCAAAAAGACACAGGTTATAAGTGAAGAAAAATAGTACAAGTACAAACTCGCATAAGTCATTTAGCAAAATAAACGAAAATCACTTCAGTAGCACAATAACAGCATCATGGACGTCATCCTTGTTTTCTCGATCCAGAAAATGAAGTATTATAGAGAGGAATACAATACGGAACAAATGATTTGATTCTACGATGTGTTTTACACATAGGCTGGCGAAGCAAACCAGAATAGGTGAGTCGCTGTGGGAATAGGTGATGCAGAATGTTATTCGGGTTTTCAAGCTTCTTGAATGTCTTTAATGCTTGCGAAACGCGTATTTCCCTAGTAGATGGAAACATACCACAGTCACAATTAAAGCCACATATGATGTTATGGCAACGTCGACGAATCCTCTCAATTTTATTTGATTCTTTATTGTTAAGCGATACAAAAACAGCGGAATTGTATTCAAGTATACCAAGAATCATATTATGATAAATATGTACCAAATCGGCTTTCTGAAGTCCAGAATATTTCTTTAAACGTTTTAAGAGAAAAATACGACGGCTCGATTTTTTACATATTGAGTCAACATGCTTAATCCAAGTGAGATCTCCTGAGAAAGTTACACCAAGGCAGTTTAGATGATCAACTTGCGGCATACACAATACGTTTATGATGGGAGTATTTCGCTTTTTGACAATCATTACTCTTGACTTCTGCTCATTTAATATCAGACCATGATCACGACACCAGCTTTTTATGTTGGTTGCTTCCAGTTGAATGGCATGGTTTACATCATCATTTGTAGAGAAAGGAATTGAAACTAAAACATCATCTGCGTACTTGATAAGCATCGTGTCATTAGAGAATGAGTTTAAGGAGCCCATGTAAGCAGCAAACATATGTGGTGAAATTATGCACCCCTGAGGAACGCCTGAAGTCACTTGACGGAAATTGCTATTTGCTATATGCTTCACACAAACTCGCTGATATCGGTCTTTGAAATAATCTGCTAACCATTCCAGAAATTTAGTTGGCAAATGCTTTGATGTCAGATAAGCAAACAATTTCTCATGCTGTAGGCGGTCAAATGCTTTGCTGAGATCGAATGATATCACTGTCACTCCTGATATATCTTCACGATCCAATTTAAATGTTATGAAGTCGTGTAATTGAATATTAGCGCATAAAGTCGATGATCCGCGACGAAAACCAAATTGGTTATCACCATACAGGGACAAGAGTCTTTCTTCGATTGACATTAGTACGTACTTTTCTAGAAGCTTGGCCAAAATTGGAAGAACAGATATAGGCCTCAGTTCGTTGAAACTGGGATTGGGATTTTTGGGGACAGGGATTACGTTCGCCAATTTCCATTGAGTAGGAACAACACCTACACTGACGGAGAGACAAAACATGTGAGATACAGGGCCTGATAGTATGCCTGCAGCCTCTCGCAGAAGTCGAGGAGAAAGAGAGTCACAGCCTGACGACTTGTTGACTTTTAAAGAGCGTAGCATTTCATATGTCTTTGTAACACTAATATCTGGTAGCCATGGGTCAGTGATGGTTGGAAAGTGGGACTCAATATCGTTCCAACTTGGTGCAGCTGAAAACACACTCGAGAAGTAGCTGTTAATAGCCTCTGCTGCTGACTGATAATTTGGAAACTGCTGTAGTAATTTATCTAGATTAGATCCAGCTTGCGAATTATTTGGATTTTCCGTCCTCACAATTTTCCAAACACTACCTTTGTTATTTTTCAGATGTTTGGACCAAATACATTTGGCTTTCGTGATCTCTGAATTCACTTTTACTTTATAATGATTGTACAGAGGGAGATCGTTGTTCCTGTAAGCTTGATAACGGCAGTTTATAAGGTGCTTCAAAAGAGGAGTTACCCATGCTTTGTCTGTACTCATCATTTCAACGTACTTGAAAGGGATTTCTTTCAGCGCATCATTAATTATCTTATAAAACAAATCAGTTTTATGTTGTAACGGTACATCCAGTTTGTAAAAGTAGCTCCAATTAATTGATCTTAAAAAGTCACAGAATCTTCTCACGAATGCCTCGCGATAATCATACAATTTGACGATAGATGTACAATATGACTTGGCATTTAGTGGCTTGACAAAAACAGTCGAATGGTCAGCATTGCCAAAATTAGGCCCAATAATAGCAGGGCAAAAATTTTCTTTCATGTGATTGTCGATAAGAACCTTGTCCAAAATACTTCCTCCTCTTGTCGCTACTTCAACAATCTGCGCTAGTCCCAAATTTTGTTCGAGCAAGTCGGTAGGCAATTGATTAAGATCACCCGCGATCATCAATTTACAATCTGCAACATCATCAGAAGCTAGGTCATCGTTAGTGATGATAAAGTCAATAATAAGACTGTAATCGGCAGATCTCAAATTCGGGGGTACATAAAGAACAAGTACAGTAAAACCTGCTTGTAGTGGACCCTCTCCATAATGGACACTCGTACGCAATGGACACTTTGTCCTGCATAATTTGCATTTCTCATTGGAATGCCCCTTGCCATAGTGGACACCTGCTCAACGTGGACAATGGACAATATTTTGTGACAATTTCCCTCAATAGGTGTGGACAAACACATCATCAAAGTGGTTAATTCTCAAGACGAGATTGCTGTGTATGGCAATCTCGTCTTAAGTTTTGTTATGAAAACACGATGATTGACACGAATTGACATTATTCCCATCTCATGATAATTAAATTAACACATTGCCGCACTTATAAACAAACCAAACCAAGCAAACGATTGATGATGTTGTCTGAAACTCTTCAAACCCGTCGGCCACTCACGATGAGGTGACATAATCGCTTAATTGACTTTCATGATAAAATATGTCTTAAGCAATGCTGAGTCTTTCAGAAAAAGTGAAATGCATTCGTTTAAGTGAAAAGGGCTTACCAGTAAGAAAAATTGCCAAGGAAATGAAAGTTGGGAAGAGACAAATTGGCAACATTTTGGGAAGAAAAGAAGAAATTCTACAGACATTTTCATCGGGAGAAGTTAGCATCAATAAAACATGTTCAATTAAACTGATCGATGTATTTAATTTTTGGTTTTAACTTCATGATAAAGGAAAGTGTGTAGATCATTATAATGCGTATATTAAGTGATCATTGACATAATTCACTGACCAGAAAATATATCAATTAACAAATTCGTATACACGTAGCAAACAGCATAAATTATTCAAATAATTAAGTTTCTCATGATACAGAAGTACGAATAGAGTTTACGGTGATCATATACAATAACATAATATATGCATAATATAATATATTCTATAATGTATTTGCAAATAATTTCAGTATTTACATAATACTAATATACGCATGTGCAGAATATAACCACTATAAGTACTTTCATATGATTAAAAAACGATAATAATAACGACAAAGTGAGTATTGAAGTAAACGCAGATGAACCCCTTTACATAATGGACACCTGTTCTCAATAGACACTTTGAGCTGCAAAAAAATGGTGTCCATTAAATAGAGGTTTTACTGTAGAATAATTTCACGCATCCGTATCCAAACACATTCAATAGATGGAGGAGCTGGCAAATATTTGATTTCTTTGAAATAAATGTCATTACGAATATAAACACAGACCCCTCCTCCATGTCTACCATCTTGTCGATCATAGCGAACAGGTACAGAATAGTACGGGAGGTGAATGTTGTTGCTGTCGATGCTAGCGTTCAGCCAAGACTCACAAATTGCGATAATTGATGGCTTGCAGGAAGATGCAAAAATCGACAGTTCGTCGATTTTGGGGCGTAGGGATTGAATATTTGTCAGGAACAAAGTCGGCAGCGTATAGCTTACTTCTTTATAGCGTAAAAAAGTTAATGAAAATTTTTTATTTGACTTCTCAAAACAACGGCACCCTTATGAATTACCCAATCATTCCCATCTTTTTTCTTCGAATTCAGTTCTTCTCTTAGTCTTTTGTTTTCATTTTGCTGTATAAGGGTTAAGTCTGGATTGATATAGATATGCCTTCTCAAGTTTGAAGCTCTTAGATTTTTCCCTTTCGTCAAGATTTCGAACTTTTTGTCTGCATCATCACATATCACTTTCAATAATCTCGGAGCTCCGTTTCTCGGATTTCCAATTCTTATTACTTGAAGCAACTTGAAATCTTCAACGTCTATGGACTCGAAGACACTTTCTGCTTCTTGACGATCGTGTTCGCTTCGTTCGGTAATAGTTCCATCAATTTTCTCGGATATACCTGATATGATCAGATTCGGCCTACGACGAAGACGATCTTCCATCTCGTGGAACATTTTATTCGGAAATTCAGTATTAAATGTCATTAAAACATCCTGTATACACTTTATTTCTTGTTTATGCTTTACTGTTTTTTGTTCAATGTCATCAATTCGTTGTGAAATGACGTCGAGACGGTCATTTATCTTGTTTAAAGCCTGTATAAGCGTCGAGTTGGAATCTTGTATAAGGTGTTTTATATCAACTAGGCTTATTGTTGATTTTACTAGGTTATTTGTTGAATTCGAGCGTGTACTTCGCTTATCCATGACAGTTAAAGTTCACAACAGAGATCGCGATTATCTGGGACAGTTTGGCTGTATGGCTGACGTATTGAGAACGTAATTAATTCGCACTGAGATGACGTTGATCACGTGATGAAAAATCAATATTTCACTGAAAACGCGATAGGGGTTCCCCAGGATAACGGACGGATAACAGCAACGGATTAAATCAATGTATAACGGCAATCATATAAATACTACTGTACTCACAATAGATTTACGAGTAATAATGTCTGTTTTCTGTTACAAATAGTTGATCCCATGTACGTAATGAACCTAATAAAACATGCCTCGCAATATTTTCATGCATTTGCTGATGTAGATATGCAGTTACTACATTTTTTCTACTCAATGCATAACTGAGCAGTGCAGTTATAAAAATAATTATACATACATTAAAAGCAGCATTTAATAAATGCACGTCGAATTTTCACAAACATTCTAATTTATCCTCAAACCTAAAACCTCAAATTTATCCGGGCATGGCTGAAACGCTGAATGAGGAGTTGTGTCGATGTTAACCAGATCTGCTGATGATTTGATGATTTCTGATGAAGGATGAAATGGCAGCTATTCAGGTCTGGCTGGCCCCAATTTTCATCTGTGGATGCACCTCAACATTGTGTTTGCAAAAAGCAACTTTTATCAATTATTGCAAGCGCACTAACTTAGGCGATTTGTCAGTAGTGTGGTTAAAGTGATGTTTAATGAATGTCCGTCGAAATGTCAATGACTAATTGCGTATCTCAATGCAACCAAACATCCTCCCACTGTTTTCTTATGACCGTTTTTATGCCAGGCATCTACCATCAATTTCCAACCGATACGTTGATAGTAGCAAGAATGCCGAGTTGGTAAGAACGCATATGAGCCAACTGAGTTAGATGTTAAGTCTGGGAACAGTCAGAGTTTCGACCTCAATTGAAATTTTAATTGAGGTTAGGTTTCTTTTTTATCTTCCTTCGAAAGCATTTTGAATACTTTGATCTTGTTGGAATATAGCACGTATCATGGACCATGCTGATAGGCCTAAAGAGGTAATTATTGTGGTGTAGATGTAATATCCAATGATAGTAAAGTTAACATAGTGCTACGCAGCCTTAGGTGACTCACACTGCTGAGAAAGGTCTTTTTGTCCGTAGATTTCCCGACATGCATACAAAATAAGTACTTCTCAATGTAGTAATAAGTAAGGATTCAATGTCATACTATCTTTTTGTTTAGTAATACTAAAGTAGCAAAAAATATTTTCCCTGAGGGAAGTTTCATTACGTAAATTTCAGCAACTGTCTGAGCTTGACCCGAGGCCGACGTCGAAACTCTGGGAACAATGTGCATAAAAGTGCACAATGTGCCGATGTTCATTGTATATTTAAATCAAAAGTATCTTCTTTTTAAACTTTCTAATTTCCTTTCATCTCCTCATAAGGTCTGACTGTAGAAGTCATGTACGCTACTTAGTGCAGGCCTGTGTGCTTATCGACAATTAAGGCCCGTAGTGATGTCGATGCCTGCGTCCTTTCAATGCATTTTCGTACTTCCCCTTCACTTTTAAGAGCCTAAATTCCCATACATCCAGCAGTATATCATTTACAGCAATAGGTCCCGTAGGTGGTCCCATATCTCAAATCCGGTAGCCTTTTCTGTTTCTCGACATTAGGGCTCAGTCGCCATAAGTTTCCATCGAAGCACCTACTCAACATCTCGCAGTTGAAGTTCGTCCACTTGTAGACAATATGACGCAATATTTTCTCCTGGTTTCTCTAATTAGATATTGTCTATGAGGAAAAAATGATTTGATTAAGCGAAAATGTGTTTCAATTTATCGCCAATTAAATGCAGGTATATTAATAAAATGCGGTGATTGGTACATTTGTATACATGTGCAATGTTGGAAGGATTCTGTACTCAATCACTCTCTCAGACATCAAATGTGAATAGACGTCTCGCTTTCTTGTTTTCATCAATGTCTCAAATTTCTTGCATGTCGCTGGAAGCGTTAGAGGAGAGGGAATGAGCTGCCTTATCTACAAGCAAGGGGTCAAAAGTGCTGTTGTACAGCCACCAATAAATTGCGCAAATGAAAAAGTTTTAATTAAGATTTATCAACACTGAAGTAAAGCAGTGGTGTCAATGAACACGAGACCTTGCAAACAACAATGTTTTTTGTGTGAATGATTGACAAATGTTGCTTACAGCATTTCAGTTACAATCGATATGCCACAAATTAAGTCTAAATGTATCGCAACTCCTCTGACCACGATTCGAATACATGTCATCTGGAAGGTTACGCAAGCATTCATTCCACAAGGCCCGGGTGGCAGTACAAAAGAACAGATGCGGTTAATGCACTCATAGTCATTTCAACACAAATTGATGAACAAAATCAGAATAACTGAAATGAGAAAGATGCTATATCACTGATACATCGAGTCAAAACGTACTGAGCGTCGTATAGCGTCCTATAGCGTTCGTAAGGATGGCATAAGAAAACCCTCGTTTTTGATATTTTTGCAAAAGATTTCAAAATGTGTCCATCTTCAGCTGCGCCTTTAAAGAAATTTTAAGCTATTACTATGCGAAGTCCGTCATTAACGCAAGAAAATATTCATTCACATTTGTGACCACAAATGATTCAAAGCGTTGGTGAAGAAATGTGAAAAAGGAATCATGTGATATCTTGCCGCTCTGCATGTGGTCATGCCTTGTTTAAATGTTTTTTAACAAGAAATACGAAGCCATCAATTTTGGCATGGAATGTTTTCAGGAATTAGCGAGTATCTTTAATATAGATAAATGCGCCATTTTAATTGAATTAAAACCGTCACATTTAAATTTTTCTGCATTTTCGTGTGCATCCATCACCAATCAAACATTGTTGTTAGCATGATAATATTGCAGAGTGTCCACGCAGATCATGAACTCTCTGTGTTTTGACGATCATATACTTATACGCGTAAATAGAAGGTTATGTTATGTTTGTATAAATCTTTGGTTCGAACCATAGAGTAAGTACCGTATATGGTAGCTGTAGTGTCGACTCAAAAAAGTGTCTGTATGCAATTGAAATTTTTATATCAAAAGACTCAGATTTTTTAGCGGAGATAAGGTTCCCGCGGTCCAAAAAAATTTACTTGGTCACCTTTTGAGAAGCTATATTTTTGGAAATTATTCCTGTGTTCACATACTATTGATGTGAACCAAATTTATAAGTAGTATGGAGCATGTCGGATATTAACCTCTTGACGCCGTCAGGGTTTATGGGAAATGACGGATACGTATACTAAACGTCCAAAACTTTAAGCATCAACTGCAGGCTTTTACACTGATTTATTTGTCCAATATGACGGGAACGTGTGGTACACATCGATATTTTCATTGTTGTATCTGCCGACGACGCGTACAACACGTTCTTTTGTCATTGACATTTTCCTTTAGCCGTTCGTGGGTTACTTTGCCGATTTTTGAATTCAGTAAGTTCAGACAAATCTGATGATATAAAGTTTTCTATAATTTTATGCGCAGAACTGGGTTTGCATCTGACTAAGTTTGTTCTATTCCACAACAAATGCAGCACATCCTATTAATTTGCGGATGTCGGATGAAAGTGGTATTGAGAGTGTATGTTGTTCATAGTTATCATAATTTTTATCATGAAGAAGGATGAATGACGATTTACGTCAATTATATCAGGGCAAGTCAATTTCATTCACAAATTATTTTAGAATTTCAGGTTTACATTGCTGACTTTTTTAAAAGTCATTTTCAAATGCCGTACAATTAAAAATTGAGTTATCATCGCAACATTGCTAATCGTAAACACATTTGTTGCACATAAAATGTTTAAAGGGTTTATAAATATGAGGCTTGCTAGAAGCAATTACGTTTCCAACTGCCATTCATGATAGTGTTCTAATTTTTCCTAGAAACAAGGATGTCTTGATAGATTGTAAATTCGCAGAAGTATTTTGAAAGTTCGTCCCGATGACACAGACAAGAAATTTATGTGCGGATGATCAGAAATTGCTCGATGAAGACAATTAGACAGACAACCAAGTGGCCGTCAGTTAAGACAGTTCACTTGAGTAAGCTATCGTTCAATGGATGATAACGTTGAGGACGTGCAGTACACGTTTCCGTCATCCTTGTCTTCCTCCACAAAAAACAATCATCTTTTGCGGCAATGTCAAAAGACGTGTAATACACGTCTTCAGGCAGGAAAGGGTTAAGAGGACTGGACATTTGCTAACAAGTATCCTAATTAAGTGGAAATTAAGCTGATTATCAAGGGAATTTAATGGACCGAAGTATAATACACGTCTTCATGAAAAATGCGAGATTATATCGTGCTTTCTTTGCTGAAATTTCAAGTTTTTAATTCTATTGTCATCGGTATGATTTCATGATTCACTAAATTAATGTTTCGTTTCTTGAAATTCTATCTTTTAAAGTTAATTGTAATCATTGTCTTTGATTGTGTTATTTTGCTCTGCAAGTGGCATGTACTTGTGATATGATCACGCGAAAGATGAGCATGAAGGTAATAACAATCTATCGAATTGCTAATCAAACTAACATTACCTCTCCAAGGCTGTCATGACAGGGATGATCTGTAAAATACTATTATTTCTTCTGGATTGCTATTATGATCAGTCAATTCCGTGGTAATTTCTTCAAAACTGCAAAAATTTGCATATCTCACATGGTACTGGGTCTCAACTTAAGTTCATTTAATAAAATCGAAACTGTATACACATTGGGGACTTAATAAATTCTGAGTTTCTACTCTGCCTAATATAATTACTCTATGGTACGACCCTTGTTGCAATACGGTTCTTTGATTTGGAATCACTACCGTGTAAAAAACACCCAACTTGTGGAAAGTGTTCTAGAGACAATTTTCTCACTTTTCCCTCATTTAAGAGAATTTGACAATCGATTTTGACTGAAAAACTTGGTCTTCTCTCATTAGAGCACGTCTTCGACGATGGCAGCTGATTTTTCTATTAAAGATTGTGAGCAATCTTTTGCGCATCAGTTCTGATAAGCTGCTTGCATACTGTGATACGAATAACCCATCATTGCCTAAACTCGCGCACCATGACTATCGCTTATATTATTTCTCTTGCGATTTTGTTTGTCTTTGGAACTCTACGATTATGTATGAAGGTGAGAGATGCGTCAAATCAGTGAATAAATTTATGAGAAGCATTAACAATTTTTTTCTTCGAAGTGATATTTGGCAGTGGCGGGAGCAGTTAATCGATTCGCACGATTAATCGTGCGACGGAATCAATCGCGCGATCCTTGAATGACCAGGAAACGTGCGATTTTTTTTGGCGATATTGCTTCTCAATGAAATGTTGTTGATAAGGTAAAAACAATGTTTCTATTCACTCTTTCATCGCTTGAGATAATTGCAATGCGCGGATCCTCGTTGCTGAGATCAAGTATAGCTAGACAGAGTTGCCGTGTAAAATCTCTATTGGACATCCCCACATAGCATTAAACACGCTCGCATGCCAGGTACACCATTTATACGAATGAATACGAATTATACGGTGAATTGTTTACATGCTGTCATGGCAGTCAAACACATGTCCCTATGATATTATATCTCCGGGTTGAAATCACATAAATAGCGGTACATTGATAACAATAACAAGCATGAACAAGCACACTATGAACATAACCCGGTAACAACTGCACTTTATGAAGATTGTAGAGTTCCAGTTCGCAATAGAAAGATAAAATAGAAAGATGTCATCAGACTTGAACTATTTAAGCACAAAAACACAAAAATTCCATGGAAGTAGTGGACGATGCGTTTTCTACCTACAGGGGCTCGTCAGTACGGCTCGGAATGGCCCAAAGTAGCTTAAAATAGCTGGAATGGCTGAGGGAGGGACTATACAACGGGCGATTCTGTGGTCATGATAATCATAGAGATGATAGTGCCAATTCTATATATTTTAAATCAGTCTGGGTCATTCCGAGTAGTGCTGATGAACCCGTAAAAGGCTGTCAAAGAATTTTGCGCTTAAAACTGCTCTGAAACTCTGAGGGCATCTCTCCAATAGATTTGCCGAATGTTTTACAAACGTTGTAAGTCTAAACAGTTTGATTTAATTGATGCATAATTATGCTTATCTCAGGGCTGATGGAGGAAACGGCAAGAACGTACACTATCACAGCTATGTTCGATAAAACATGATTGATAAAGACCAAAAGAACCATATCTGGGAAATACAAAATTAGTACATTCCCACCCCGCGTTTATGGGCTCAATTGACTTCTCTGCTAATCACATCGAGTGCGTTAAATACGCCGACGATATTACAATTATAGAAGGTGTGCCTACGAATTGCATCTCATCTATACGGCTGAGCACCTGTGAAAATGTGATCAACAATGCCGGGCTAACTTTGAACATTGCTAAATGCAAACATCTGCGCATGTGCTCTACTCGATCGGATGCACGTCCTGTTTTGGATCACAGCACAGGATTCACAAATGTAGGATCAGTGAAGTTACTGGGTGTTACACTAGGCGATCGCTTGAAGTGGAACCTTCATGTCTCGAGCATTCTAAGACCTGCTTCTCAACGTTTGCATATCATAAGGTGTATGAAGTATACGGTGTCGAATGCAAATCTTATTCACATATACCACAGCATCATAACATCTCTATTATTATATGCCACTCCTGCTTTGGGTGCTTGACGTCGACTCTACTTCAAAAACTTGAGAAGTTTCAAAGACGCTCCCACAAATTGATTTGCGGTGACTCTTGTGCGTGTCACAAGTTTCCAGATATATCGTACAAGCGCATTATGTATGCAAGTCGGTTACTGGAACAATCAGAAAAGTTCTCCTCTGATCCATTGCATCATATTGTGCCTTCTCGTCTCCCCGTTTTCCAGACAACTCAGAATGCCTTTATGTAAGACTGCTCGCAGATCTGCTTCTTTTCTTCCTTGGGCAGTATCTCTGTGTAATTCTCAGTGACATTACTTAATTAACTTATATTTATTCTGAAAGTCATGCAACCTTCCTTGACCAACTCATACATACTTCGATCTTGTCAATTCTTGTATCTTACTGTAGAAATTCTTTAGTGATTTTCATTTAATAATATAACACGCTACTACTACAGTACATGTACATGATGTAGTACTTGCAGTACTTCTATGATGCAGATTTGCAGTAGAATCTTATAAATAGATTATCAAGACTTTTCATACCTTGTTTGCGACTCTTTGTGTGTTCTGAATTATTATGCTCTTTTCCCAGACATTTACAAATAGAACATCGCATTGATTAATAGCACAGATATAATTTCAGTCTGAATAGGCTATGAGTGTCAAGTGCTCTCAATTTTAGTTGAAATAATCAAACTTTAATGAAAAATGGTCTAGATATGAGAAACAATGTAAGCTAGATAAACTGTAAACTTCTAGTCACTGAATCTCACAACATTAAGAATCGAGAGATTTTCGATTAATCGTGCGCTGAGTCGCACGATTCGGAATCGCGCCCGCCACTGATACTTGGTGATACTTCGCAATTGCCTGCATATGTAGGTTATGTTTCATGATAGCCCTTCATGCGCTTGATATTTGTGTATATCCATAAATACAATTATTATGATTGTTATTACCTCGCCGAAGAGTCACGTCATGTCATCATCCTCGTTACAAGTTTTTTCAGTAGATGGTCAGAACGCCTACTTCTTCACAGTAATTAGAAATTTATCCACTGATCTGACAACAATGTGCAAGATCACAGATGTAAATCTTCACACCATGGCCATCATGGACTTCAAAGGAGGTCAAGAAGTTTAACATACTTAATATTTTTCGCCACGCACATGATGAATTCTCGTCTTGATGATAGTTCGTGTAAGTGGTTTTCGACACCAGTTGAAGTAAATGTGTAACAGATGTCATTGCATCATTAGTTTTTTATCAAACTGTCTCTCTGCAATCGAAAAGCAAAAATTGACAAAAACAAGGCAATATAGGCATGTGCATATATTCGCACTTCAATTGCAAATAAACTCTAAGGATGTAAGTCAGACAAATGAAGTTGTGGACACTAAGTACACCCGACATCATGCGTAAATTGCAACGAACGACAACATAATAATAATCACTGTATATAAAGTCATGTTCTTTAATTTTTAATTTGTGAAACAGCTACTTTGTGTCTCGATAATGAGTTTCATTAAGGCGAGACTTAGGCAAAAATAACCATGCTTTTATTCCAGCATTTCCCATCGTTTCTTTACAATTGAACGTGCATTAAATGTGATGGCAGCCTCAAAAGATGTATTGATGTGCGAAATAAAGCGCCTTTAACATGTTGTCATTTGCTTGCTAAGTTTCATATCATACTACTTGTATTTGCTGGTGGCATTATTCAGAACTTTTCTATTAAGATGGAATAAAAAGTCAAGCTCCTGATGACAGTCTTTTATTATAAAACTTTTCACCGATAGGACGACCTGTTCAGTTCAAAAAGGATGATATCATGCAAGTTACAGACAATGCAAAATATAGAAATTTACGCGGACATATAAAACATATAGAATAGAAATCAGAAAATCAGATGTTGATAACTTTCACATTCTTCTTTGCTGTTCAATGGAGGTCTTAAATCTTTGATTAAAATGGCGTCGTCTCTGAAGTGTGTGAATGCTGAAAGGAAAGAGTGCAGATGATGAACAAGTTGGTTTGTGTTTGAGAAGTCCGAGCATTGCATACAAAACGCATCACACATGAAGATTCAAGCATATTCAATGTCCAGCTGCAACAGTTGCTTTTCTGCCTGGAATTCCGAGATCAATCTTCATAGGATGCTGAAAGACAAATTAGGACTTCATCTTGATCCCATTTCTTTGCATCATATTGGGCAATCACTGCAGAAGATGAAGATAACCGAATAAGATTCGGTCAATGGTCAATAAGCAATGCAGATTTAGTAGCCAGGATTATTTGGTGTCATGAAGCAGTGCTTTCAATAAATGGCTCAGGAAACATCTCAGGAAACAGCATCACATGTGCAGCTGAAAAGCCTAACATGACTTTAACTCGTTCTCATCATTCATCACGTGTTGTGATGTGGGCATCCTTTTCTCAGTAACACAAATTTGAGTTGTTCTTTTCCTCCAACACTGTCAACGCCAATAATTACAATTAAATGCTGAAGAATGACTTCATTTCACAATGTCAATAGAAAGAATGCTTGCTTCTTCACAGCAACTTTCCAATAAGAAAAAGCAGCCTCACTTTCCTCGTCATGCTACCGCAACTTTAAGATAGCCCAAATTTCTTCAGAGGGTTTTTGGACGCGGATTTGAAAATGCTTGGCCGGCATGATCCCGTGATCTGATACCATGTGATTGCCGACTTTGGATGGAATTGAAGGACAGGTTGCATCATAATCGAAAGCCAAAACTAATGACGAACCAAAGAGAAAATCGGCACAAAGTTTGATGAAACCAATAATAAAGAAATCACGCAACTGTTAATAACGTCTCAGAAGAATAAATGCTTTATTACACGAAGATCGATGATATTTTGAACATTCACTGCAAATATATAATATACCTTATGATATTTCCATGTTATTTATAATTAAGAAAAGGATTTTCGAGCGCAAACAGTCGCTCAAACAAGGAAATTAAAAGCTGCGCCAATGTTTTGTACACTGCACGTAAAACTGTTTTTTGCAATACAGCTAAAACCTATAGAAACCTTATACTATGCCTTATACCAAATCAAACTACAACCTGCGGTAATCGTACCTTATGGTACATAATGTGTAGGCTGCAGTTAATGATACTAGGTAGGCCTACGGAGCGAGTGAGAATTAAGGCATGTACGTGGATGTAGAATTAATGATTTCAAACCCATCTAAAGACCAAAGAAACACTTATAAAAGCTGGAAATATTAGCTTTTCATCAGTCTGAAAAATGGTGATTTTTTTATCGTGTCACAATATTTGGAAATGTTGCAAGCAATAATTGTTTCAAAATGCACTTTGTAGGACTTATTTCTAATCATATTCCTATGCACAGCTGATATTACGCAATTCTATGGCGTCGTATTCATTGAAAATGCTGTCAATGAGCCGCTTCACTTTTCATCACCGCTTCCTTTTGTTACGGCCGTGCTGGTCATGTGGACAGAGCTGTCTTGTTCTCGAATCCTGATCAGACGAGTTGCGGTCATAAAAACAGGATGCTGACCGACCCATTTAGACTTAATTTGTAACATCCATGTTAATCAAGGATTACTTAACCAAGTTTTTAACCAAGTTGTGATTATAATGTTTTAATCAGTGATTTTGAGCTATCTCAGTAATCAACACGCCAACTCAAAAAATTGATTGGCTTACGAGCGTAATTTTAAACCAATTGGTTAAAAAAGTGCCAGCTCACTTAGATATCTCAAAATCACTGATTAAAACATTAGAATCACAATCTAGCGAAATAAAAGACGACGATCAGATTTTCATCTCATTAGACGTAAAAAACCTATACCCTAGCATCCCGATAGATGAAGTGTTAAACGCTATAGAAGAATTTGCTTATTCCCACTGGGATCAAATAAAAAATTATGGATTTACTGTGAGTGATTTAGTTGATATGCTGAAATTCATGTCGTATAATTATGAGATATCGTATAACAATAAGATTTACTTTCAAGTAAAGGGCTGCCCCATGGGCACACATTTTTCACCACCTTTTGCGATAATTTTTATGAATTATATAGAAGCAAAAGCAATAAAAATTTTAGAAAATAAGTATAAAATTCAACCGAAAATCTTTAAAAGATACATTGATGACAAAAAATGACATGAAATACAGTATAAATGGTATAGTAAGCCCAACCATTCTGGCATTTGCCTTAGGAAAGATAGTTGGCTCCCACACCATATTAAAGACAATTTTGTTAGTAATACTCGTAGATATGTTTCAGAACGCTGTTCAAATCCGAATGAAGAAGTTGCTGCTTTAGATATTATGAATAAAAGACTATCGGAAAATAGCTTTAAACTATATCAAAATAACAGAAAAATAAAACCATTGGATAAGCCTCCTAATTGGATAAACTTATCTTTAGACTTTGTCAGCGATAGCTGTAATAGAAAAATGAATAAACTTAAACGTAAATATGGTCTGCCCATGAGAATTACAGCCAGACCAGGCAAGAGACTACAGAACACAATAAAATCTAAAATAGATAATAAAGACTTTTGTCAATGTGACATTTGTAAACAGATCGGTCCTAAATATAACTGTAACGACAAATATTTAGTTTGCGAATTTTCGTGTAAAATCTGTCAAATAAAGTACATTGGTCAAAGTAGTCGACCTTTTCGATCACGGTATAATGAACACGAACGTAGTGTCAGAAATAGAGACAAGAAAAGTGCCCTGAGTGATCATCATCTAAAACACCATACCGCTGAAATGATGGACATTAATTATTTCAACTGCAGTATTTTGGATAAACAGAAATCGGCGATATCTACTAAGACGGCTGAATCTCGCTGGATTGCGTCGAAAATGCCAAATTTAATGAATAGACGTCATGAGCTAGTGTGAGGAGATATCAAATCCAAGACCTGAGTATATAACCCGCATCATGTAGCCGTGTCAGTGTACCCTTGAGACAGTCTTTAAGACGAAACGCGTCGGGTCACTTTATTTTATTTACAATAAAACCTCGTGACATAAAAAGGGAGAGATCTTACTTTTGATTTCGATCAAGCAATGGTGAATTTAAAAAACCTCCCGTTCAGTCACCTAATGAAGAAAATACTTTTTGACTCTTATCAGGAAATTTCATGCTATTTGATGTCAAATAAGTTTCAAGCTACTTGAAAATTAAAATCTTAATTACTGTATAGCTAGTATGTAAACATAGGAAGAACTTGCAAAATTGACCAAGTGTTGTTTAAGTCACAGGATCCAATTTCTGAAAAACGGAATCTTTTGACACAAAAACTTTCACTGTATGCGGACATTTTTTTGAGTGGACACTTTACCTGCTATATAGATACATTGAACATGTAATCAACGCTTTCCATTTATTGCGTTAATATTGCATATTATTTTTTAACTTTATCACTAATTACTGTGCATTTTGCTCCCATGAAGAGCTATGCTCGAACGTTATAGCAATAATTTTCTGCCTATTGAGTTTTTTGGTCAATTTCCAGCTACATAATGTTCATTAGGCTTAACTTGCTGCAACGCTCTTATGCTCATGAGGTGCAATGTTTAGATCGCCGATGCACCTTGTCAAGCATCCATGGAATTAAATCACACACGACTTGATAAACAAAGTATCCAAACCTTTGCACACGTTTACAGTTTCTAGTTTATGATGAAAAGTGATTCCAGATAACAAACTTTTACATGGAAATGTGTTAAGGACATAAAAATTGAGAAACATAAAGTGAGAGCGTGCACATAAAATGAACTGCATCGAACATTTCGGTACAAACCGAGGAGAATGTATTTCTTTTATTCTCTTGATGTTCACCCTGGCATTGATCGAAGATTTTGAGTTACAATGTAGCTGTTTTTGTGTTTCTCTGTTTCATATTTCATACTTTAATTTGCACTTAGCAACCTCAATCATTCATAAATCATTTGCAATGAAAGAAAAATCAAAAATAGTCATGAAAGAGTATAAAAGAGTATGAAAGAGTTCTATATAAACAAGCTTGATCCTTTGTTGTTCTCCATTTAAAAGTGCTACTTCGAATTGACTTGAGCTTGATGACAGCAGTCGATTATACTTGATTGATGAGCAATATGATAGTCATATCACTAAATTTATGAGGGTTAGATTTCATTTTTAGATTTCAAGACTGGTTTCTGAAGCGTTTTCAATCATAAGAGATTGGGTAAACTTGGCAAAATTTTACTTCCTTCTCCCTCCTCTTGAAAAGCTCCTATTTCCAACAATCTTGCAGATAATTATGAAAGGCATACCATCGGCGGTGAATTGCGAAAGCCCTATATGCAAAAAAAGGAAAAACAATTTTCAGGAGAGAGTGATACAAAACTAAAATAGCCATATTCTTTTCTATCAGGCAACTTGAAAAAGCGTAGACTTTTTGATGATTACCTTGAATGCAGCTGAAGACATTTTCTTGAAAATAATAATAGTGCCATTGCTTTTTTATCAGCAATATTGTACAGTCGTTATGGTATAATTGTGATACGTCGAGAATATCATAGAGTGACGTCATATTTTATTCAATTTGCTTTTAACTGCTAATATCACAAATTTTGTTAGACTTGTCAGACATCAGTAACTAAAATTCATGAACATAAGACATTTGACGATTCTTGACATGTAAATCTTTTTTGCTTCCGTCTGACTTAATAATTCATTGAATACGCGAAAAAAAATTTGAAATTGTGAATATGCGAAAGCTGTGGGATCCAGGTTCTTTGTAAATCAATTTTATGAAACACAAAGACATAGAAATCAAACTTTTCGCTAGTTCTAAATTAGTGAGATTATAAAATGGACAATGACGGCTAGTTGATGGTAATTTCATCCGTTCATTTAAATTTAAGCACCTAGGATCTCGGTCAATGTTGCTGGATCATAAAAATCAAATTTCTAAAACATGCACCAGTCCTTGATTCCTTGTATTGTAAGTTATTTTTATCAAAATACTTTTATATGTAAAGAGAAATCATAATAAAATTGGTTTTTTGTTTTATATGATTCAGTTAATTCAAAATACAAAGACTGCTAGCACTTAGCTCAATTTACATAATTGCATTACATGCACATAAAAATGTTTCAATACACTTTGCATTCAACTTACATTTTTGGTACTGATAAGATCTTAACGTAGCTAGATGGTGGAGTATCAGATAAGGTGAAATCCCATTCATCTAACGAAAATCTTTCATGCTGTTCTGCAAACAACCTAATGTGAGAAACCTTTTTTGATTGAATCTGCAAAAGAGGAAAGATTCGATTTATAAGCCACTATCTGACACAGACACCAGGTGTGAGTGTATTTTGAGGCCGGTGTCTATTTTAGAGCATGTACTCGTATTTCCTTATGCCGGCATTATTCGAGGGCGGGTGTATTCAAAGAGATACGGTCTCGCATCTGTGGTCGTGCATGCTGCGTTCATCCTACAGCGCCATTTTTTCCATGTTCAACAATGCCGACTTCCACGTCTCATGAGAAAATATTTTAACTTTCCATTGGGGAATCCTGTCAAAGAGACAAACATTCACTTTTGACGGGATTCCCCAATGGAAAGTTATGCATCAAGCCCATTGTTTGAAACAGAAAATATTTTTCTTACAACTACGTCTTCTTCATCCGTAAAAATGACCGCATGAATAACAAAAGTTCCATGGAAAGTTCTAAGAAACGTGCGTGCATAACAATAATCTCCTTTGTATTTCAGATGAGGCAGTGATAAATGCAGTATTGGAAAATTCATTATTTTTCCCTAATAACCCAGGATTAAAGGATCACAAAATGTTGGTGATGGTAATACTATTTGATTACATCAGCCGAAAATTTCAAAAACGAATTCCTTTTGCGAATGAAACTTTGAACGAAGATTGTACGGAGGTTGAAACTGCGTTGTACGCGTCATCAGTGCAACTTCAAGCATCCTATGCAAGGTGTAGAATTGCGAGAGGGGCTTTGAGCTTAGAAAGCATGCTTCCTGATGTTTATCGTGAGATTGATGAAGTCGTTGCCGAAACTCCACTCTGGTTTTGGGTTAATCAGCTTCGTACTAGGTAAGTGAAGACTCTATAGGTTTATTATATAATGAAAAATTTCCAGTCAACTGCGCCCTCGTTTGGAAAAAGTAAAAAAAGACAGCTTCAAAAGTAGCCTACACCCTTTGCCTTCTACGAATCTACGCGTCTTCCGAGTTCTAGTGAGTTCCTCTTATTGTCAGACGCGATCAAAGAAAACACATGTAAATCCAATGGGACGCAGATTGCAGTTTTTCGTTATAACGAATTTTTCTATGTTTTCTCTGATTAGACGAAAAGTACTTAGCATAGAGTCATAATGTTTGGCATGGAATGTCTTCAGGTCATTTCCTTTCATGTTCATGCACCCCTGTCTATAAAACTAAACACATTTAGAATTGGCGAGCCTCTTCATGTCGGCAAACACAATCATTTTAAGCAACTTTATCTACTTTCAACCACATTCTTACATACGTTTCCGATCAGATGCATGATAACAGCACATGTACATCATAGGAAATGACCTGAAGGCATTCCATGTCAAAAATTATGACTTTAGACTTAATACTTTTCAGTTGATAAACGAAAACATAGAAAAATTCATTTTAACCAAAAGCTGCAATTTGCGTCCCATTGGATTTACATGTGTTTTTCTTTGATCGTGGCTGACAAGAAGAGGAACTCACTAGAACTCGGCAGACGTGCAGATTCGTAGAAGGAAAAGGGTGTACATCATTCTGTGAAAGTCTCACTTTCGGCCTCGTTCCATGCAGAAACTCGTTTTGGCTGCCGGACTTTAATCCGCTCGCGTTGTGCACTTTTTAACTTCAGGTTTTCTTCCGTTTGCGAGATAAATTTGGCGATTTGTTTCTCTACCAATAAAAAATAAAAAAAGGGGTCTTGCTGACAAGAAAATTGATTTTGCGAAGAGAAAGGAGAAGGCCTCTTCAAACTTACTGAAGGACTTGATAGTCGAAGACCACCATTATTTTTTGTGCCTTTATGCGTCAATAATGAAGGTTGGCAGCACTAGTTCGATTTCTGCTACATTTGATAATATTCTGAAACGGCTGAGTTATAACAATTAAGCATTCTTCCGTAAAGAAAAAATCGGTCAAATTTTGTGACTAACAGTCCTGCTTTTGAGTGCTTACTCTATGATTTAATCGGCATTTCCACCAATGAATCTGCCAAAATACTCTTAATTATTAGCTATTATGGAATTAAGATGTCAAGTTGAGTGCAACGTTCTTTATGAGCGCAACGTTTTTCTCCAAGAATACAACACGTATGCAGAGAATAAGTTTCCTAATAAATCAATTCTTTCTTCGATTTAAAAGTTTGTCTCCAATTTTTAATCAGCAGGCGTTTAAGTTGCCTCATCGAACTCTGCAAAACAATAATCCGCTCGTGTTGTGCACTTTCGATCTTCAAGTTTCTTCTGTTTGCGGAATAAATTTGGCGATTTTTTGTTGAGTCACTTTTCTCTGCCATGATGACAAATAAAGACGCCTTTTATTATCTTTGTAGAAACCCAAATTTGAATTCAATTATCGACCTCATGATTTCCTCAAATTCATTACTGAATTTTTATTGTTGTCCATCACAGTAGTTAAATATTACAGATGGATGTATTGACATAAATCCTTTCGATCTATGAGACCTGCATGTTTGTTGAACAATTTTGCCCTTGACTATTTATTGTTTCCCATTCGCAATAAACAATCCTGATAAGAAAACAATGCCATAAACTGCTGAACTGTATCATGGGTTTGCGCGAACATTTGCATGACATTCATAGCCTTGCCATTTTGTTTTTGTCTCTAAAAATAATACTCACATGTCAACCGATTATGAACACAGCAGGAAGAACACCTGACATAAAAAAACACATTTAGACCGGTCGTTTTTCTTCTGTTTGACTAGAAAGGAAACATTGGAACATGCAATGCCTATGAAATGACAAATCTGTTGACATAATACCATAGAAATCGAACAATGAGCAGCCAGTACAACATGACACACGCCAAATTGTTCGAAGTTTCAGTGACTGTTATCAACCGGATCACACATCAAAGAGACACAGACGATACCAAGTTCTACAGAGAAGTTTTGTGAACGTTTTTTCGTACGCCTGCTAACTTTTTTTAATAATGATCGGAGGGACCAAAATTATCGAGGAAACTTTTGCGCAATGATGCGAATTCTTCGAATCTGAAGGAATCGTGGCGATCGGAGCATTTTGAAGGAATTCACAGCAATTCGCAAGCGACACACGACTGTTTTTCCTAACTGCAAAGCATTGAAAATTTCTTTTTGCCCACTTAATAAGTTCCTGCATGTACCATCGTTCTGAATAAGTTTGCACTTCTGGCAAAGTGACAAGCTTAAACATTCTAATTCTATGGACACAAATCTAAAATTGACTATCTATTTCAGGGAAGATAGAAAACTAGAGAATGACCCCAAATAAATATAGGGCAGCTAAAATGTCGTGCACTTGTAAGTGGACTCGTACATATATAGAAAAGACAATGATGACTGAACGTGCATCTGGCTACGTAGGTGGTAAAGCCTATTCAGACTTTTCAGAACTTAACAAATTTATTGATGAATAGAAATAGAAAATTTCACAACACGAATGTCAACATCATTTCATGGAATGCAATTATCAGCAAATCAACTTGAATACGTTCTCTTTAAACATACCTGCGCGCCACAGGATGTTTTTTGTCGATATCGAGCAATAATAAGGGTCCCTAAAATCTCCGAGGTGAACAGGAAAAATTTCATGAAAAAGCAGTGCACTACCATCACTGCTGTGAATTCGTAAATAGCATGACCATTTCTTAAACAAATTTCACCACTTCACATTCCGAGGGTGCATAGTAGGTCACACATTGCATGAACCGGAATCAAATTAAATCGCAAAATATCAGACGGAGATACCTGCACGCCATTAATTCTCAATAACATTTAAAAATGGGATAAATCCTTTTATTGTAGAGTACCTACATGTACATTGTGACTGCAATACTGAAGACGATGTGATAGCTCAAAACAAATTTAGAAAATATATCCACAGTAAAGATGGTAATATTGATTTTTCACTTCATGTGGCTTTTTACTTTCTGAACAGAAAGAATTCCAGAAAAATTACTGTTCTTTTGCGGAACTACTGTGGAAGAATGGAACACCATTTTAACTGTGACGTTATCAAATGTATCTGACATTATCGCATACCTTCCGTGCACCTGTTGTTTCCGGTACCAGTTTTTGCAGTGCAAAGTTGCAAAGCTGATTATTACAACTGAACTTCATTCCATATGGTGTTAACCGCATTGAAGCCTCTAAAAATACAAAATACGAATACACGAAAAAGTGCAAAAATCCTGCTTTTTACACTTCACAACAATTTAAGCTGAGGCCGCATGATTTCAGAAAATTGCGACAGTCATCAAAGTTTCTGATGTGGGAGGACCGTCAGTAAGAAACTATTATTGTTTGTGTAGAGGAATCCAGAACTTCTAAGTTAAACTGTTGAATACACATTCATGAAGGAGCAGGTGAGACCTAAGTGTAGATTGTAGCAATAATTTGAATGCAAACATTGAGGTTTAATGCATTCAAAAGCTATGGTATATTTCGAAATAAGAATAATGCACGCATTGGATGACCTTGCATGTATAGATCAGCGTTCTGTACAACTAAAAATGTGTAACTGATTTTAAAGGTGTGTTTACATCTGCATATGAGATGTTCTACTACTGCAACTGATGTAGGGAACCGTGATGTTATGCATTGACGTTGTAAATTCGGCTGCAGTCAAGGTTGGACCTTGGGTTACCCAATACAAATTTTTGCCCAACTTTGCTGCAGCCGTACAGTACAACGGATCGAGTTTACCAAAATTCAACTCCATCCGGCATGCTATTTCGCTTGGCTGTTCTGATTGGTTGAGCAGCACGAATTCTGACAAGAAATTGTAGATGCTGCCAATCTCCTTCACTAATCTCAATACTTGCGAGAAACATGAACAGGGAAGAATATGATTGCTGCACAGTTAATGTAAGTCAATGTAAGTGACATCATCACTAAATTTTGATGTCATCAAATTCTTTGTTTATGTTAGGCTACATCATTCTGTGAAAGTCTTACTTTCGGCCTCGTTCCATGCAGAAGGTCGTTCTGACTGCCGGACTGTTATTGTTTTGCAGAGTTGGATGAGGCAACTTAAAGCCTGCTGATTTAAAATGGGTGGGGGATTGAAAATGGGAGGTTAACTTTTATATCGAGGAAAGAATTGATTTATAAGGAAACGTATTCTCGACATCCATGTTGTATTTTTGGAGAAAATCATAAAGAACGGAGCGAGAAGGCTTGTGATTTTACAAATTCGTAGTAGACCTTGGATGTAAGACGCTGGCTAATCGGCAAAAGGGAAAATTTTGTCTCGTACCGGACTGCAAGAAATCTGGAAACAAGTAGTGCAGTAGGTGGCCATGATCTCTCATACTTTCAAAACAATTTAAGGTTCCTTACTTCGTTCATTGACAGAACGAAAGGATTGACAGAAAGGATTACATGATTTTCCACATGTCAGCTTGTGCGAACGTTGCTGTACTCTTTCCAATTTTTTTGAGTTGCACTCAGGAATGGTGATGAAAACCGGATTACAGTACTCCAAGACACCGACCATGTAGCTGTCATAGACTTTGATAAAATCGCTTCTATTAATTTTACCCTTTAGTTGGAAGTCCTATTTTTTCACATTTAGTCGCAAGACATATCGACGTTGAGATGCCTTTTTTGGTGGTCGATCCCAAGATTCCATTTTAAAGAGGGCTGATACATGATGCCTTAAAAAAGCACGGCATTTGGAGTCTTAATTTGGCCTGGTTTCATAAAACGGTTCTAGTCCAGAACTAGTGCTAAAGTCGTAATTTTAGAACATGGTTAGTTTCAAAACGCTGTTCCACGCGGAACCGGTTCTAATTTTAGAACCACCCGTTTCATGAAGACGTTTTTGCTTCGGACGGTTCTATCTGAGGAAATAATTTAGGATATTGGAACCTCAGACTGGAACTACTCCCGTGTGGTTCTATCTTGCGTCAAATGAATCGTAACTGTTGTATGAATAGCAATACAAGAGAAAATAAAATCACTTAATCGAAAACGCGAGACATGGCTGGTTACATCTTAATGCTCAGAAGTCTTCGTCGTGAAAGAGTGTTCAGAGATAGGACAAATCCTTTTAACCATTACTGTGAATCAGAATTTACTAGCAGGTATCGATTGTCAAAAGCAACAACGCATCTCCTAATTGAAGAAATTCGTTCTCAACTTGATAAATCAACTCGTCGGAACCACGCAATAACTCCCGAGGATCAAATATTCGTGTTTCTTCGATTTTTAATTCGCATGGCGTTCGATGGCGTTCTATGTTTGAACCTAGGATCTTCCAATATAATAATAATGTTCGTATCAATACTTATATTATTACTTAATACACCCACAATTAATCGACAAAAGTAATCTCTTTTTATGTATCGTGTTCTGAATCGCATAACTCAAGCACCTGTTGATATATCGGTATTTCCAATAACTCATAAATATAATCGTAATATTATCATTCGGTCTTTAGATAAATAAACCTATGAAATTTAGATATTACATATAATTACTTTGAAGTGTGCAATAAAATTCTTCGGAATCTGCACAAAATTTCCCAGTAAAACAATACAAAACCCATATTTCATTTGTATTTCACAAAACACATGTATTTAGAAGTCAAATATCACTGTTCAGTTGAGCCAGAAACCCGATAGGTCTGCTTTCCTTGGCGGCCAAGAATTCCAATGCCTGAAGGAAAAAGAGAAAGAGGTTAAGTTGCTATTCATGATTTCACTGGTACAACGTTTTACGGGTGAAAAACGTCATCAGCTGATTGTCGTAGTTAATATTCATCTTCAACCGGATTTGCGCGCACACTTCTGTATAAGCTTATGTGTGCGGTCGTGTTTGATGAGCTTTAATAATGCAATTTAATTCACGTACAGATGACCTTTAGAAATTCTATTATACATATTTCGTTTCAAAGCATTAATGTCGTATCCATTAAGTTTTATGCATAAAAGGAAAAATATCTGTTTTCCTGTACATAATACGCGTTATCCATGAAAGCATTCATTCTAGTAATTAATGCTCTTTTATCAATCAGTTCGATAAGGAATATAACGCAGCAGTAAACGAAATGAAAACCATCTAAACGTGATGTTATATAATATTAGATGAAAAAATGAAGAGGTCATCTTTTGTATGATACATATGTTTAGCATATATATACTAAATATGCATTCATTATAAAAATACATAAATTACATTCCTAAAATGCAACCGCATATTTTAAAGCTAAATGAATCATTATTCATCTACATGTAAGTTCTAAACTATTCATGATATTAGTGGAAGAGATGGAAGTCTGAAGGGGCCCAAGTCGGGCGAATAGGGGGATGTGGCAACACATCCTGGCCTAACTTCTCCAGCAAATCCTTAGTTCGCGCAGCGGTTTGCGGCGTGGCGTTGTCCATTTGGAAGATTGGCTTCATGGAAAGCTTCCCACGTCTTCGATTCTTGAGTTGGTGCCGCAGATCTTCGTTCACCAGCTTGCAGAAGTATTCAGAGTTGATGGTCACGCCCTTCGGTAGGTAGTCCACCAAGATCAATCCATCTTCGTCCCAGAACACTGAAATCATCACCTTTTGACAGGATGGAACAGTCTTTGCCTTTCGTCCATCGTTACGAGTCGCGACCAAAACATTTCTCCTTCACTTTCAGTTCTCGTCAACAAGGCACGGCTCATCTCAGGCCGCTTCCTTTTTTGTTCTTCATTAAGGAGTCTTGGAACCCATCGAGCCGTCAACTTCCGTATGTCCAGCTCATGATGAATGATCTGGTGAACAGTGAAAATGTTCAGTCCCACACATTCCGATATTTCACGTATTGTAACGCGTCGGTCTTGAAGGATGCAGTCTTTCACTTTGCCGATGTTCTCATGAGTACACGAAGATACTGGCCGGCCTGGTCGAGGGTTGTCATTGAGAGAAGATCGTCCATCTTTGAACTTGGACACCCACTCATAGACAGTGGTTCGCTTCAAGGCTTTATCATCAAAGACAATTGAAAGTCGTTCAGCTATATTGGAGGATGCATTGCCTTCCTTCCACAAGAAAAAGATGATGGCTCTCTGTTGCGAGACGGCGTCTTCCATTGCACAAAACAATTTGAAAATCTTCTGCAGATTTGTGATTCTTAAATTGGCGGATAGCAAAGCTATCTATCTGACAGACAAAAGACATCTATAAAAAATTTACTTGCGCCAGAGATTTGAAATTTGAATACCCAATTGACAGAGCACTACCATAGATATAATAAGTGCTAGTTTCGTCGCGGCGTCATTTCTCAATGTTAAAAATTCAAAATACGGATACTTTTCTAACGACCCTCATATACATAAATTACATTCCTAAAATGCAACCGCATATTTTAAAGCTAAATAAATCATTATTCATCTACATGTAAGTTCTAAACTATTCATGATAGTAGTGCAACAAAACGTCTAAAACTTACCGTTGCTACTCGTTCTTGTGCTTCTGCCTTTCGTTCCTTTATTTTCAATCTCTTTTCGCTGAGATCATAGAAATCTTGTGACGTGATTGTATTTCGATTCTTTTTCTTTTGGTTGAATTTACGTGGGTTCGCACTAGATTGAGATGGGCTTGAATAACTACCTTCACGTTCGTCGATTGATTTCGCGTCATCGTCGAACTGGTTCGGCAAAGGTTCTATGTCTTGTGCTACCAAAGACTTGATTCTTTCCTCTTCAGATGAAATGTCTTTGGTCAGATTTTCTCCTCCACCCGTTTTAAAGGATTCTTTTCTGTTTTCGGTGGCTACTTTCCTTATGTTGCATTTCAGCTTTTTCCAATAGTTTTTAAGTTGATCTACAGAGCGTTTCGTCGTGAACTGGGAATCTACCAGTGTTCGTAGCTCCTCCCATTTCGCCTTCTTTAGCCGTTGTGTCTTGACCGATGTGTCTTTACTTTCGACGATTGGATTCTTCTCGATAAAATCAACTATACATTCTTTTTCGCCAACACTACAATTTTCTCCTCGCTTACGCGCTGACATCTTAGGGCCGGTTTCATAAAAGCGTCATAAGCCTAGAACCGGTGTTAAAAGTCAAAACTTCATGAAATTGGAACGTTGCGCGTTTCATAACGCGGTTCTACGAAGAACTGGTTCTAACTTTAGAACCATTCCAGTTTCATGAAGAAATATTTTCTTAACACCGGTTCCAATTGAATGAAATTAGAACCTCATTCTAGAACTAAACGAACGTGGTTCTAACTTCAATTGAATCGCCACTTCTCTCGAATGCACAATCGCAGCAAAGTAATGGCTGGGTATGTTTTAATGATTAGAAGCCTTCGCCGTGAGAGGGCATTCAGAGATAGAAGTAATCCTTTCGATATTTACGGTGAAACAGAATTTACCATCAGATATAGACTATCCAAATCAACAGCACATCTCCTTATTGAAGAAATTCGCCCTCAACTTCAAAGACAAACTCGTCGGAACCACGCAATAACTCCCGAGGAACAGGTGTTTGCATTTCTTCGATTTTTGGCATCCGGCAATTTTTACACTTCCATCGGAGATTTACATGGTCTTTCTAAAGCAAGCGTCTGCCGGATTGTCAAACACGTATCTGACTCGATTGCGTGTTTATCGAACCGATATATACGCATGCCGAGTACTACTAATGAAATACGAAAGATGAAGACTAGTTTCTACGAAAAGGCTAATTTCCCGGGAGTAATTGGTGTAATTGATTGTGTACACATAAGACTAGTCTTTAACATTGCTCCTCATGAAGGAGGTAGGTTCATTAATCGACATCATTGGTATTCAATCAATGTTCAAGTTATCGGCAGTGCTAATTTTGAAATTTGCAACATAGTTGCAGGTTGGCCAGGAGCTGTGCATGATTCGAGGATATGGAATGGATCACGCGTATGTGCGCAATTTGAAAGTGGTGTATATGATGGTTATTTGCTAGGTGATGGTGGATATCCGTGTACTACTGCGATTCTAACTCCTCTTGCAAATCCGGTTAACCGAGCAGAAGCGCGTTACAACGATGCACATGTGAAAACACGTTCAACAATTGAGAGAACGTTTGGGATATGGAAGAGAAGATTCCCTTGTCTTAAATATGGCCTTCGACTTCACGTATCAAAGGTTCCTCATCTCATCATTGCGGCTGCAGTAATTCACAACATGGCCATTAATAACGGTGATGAGCAATTTGAATTCGAAAGAGAGATTAACGATGAGTATAACGAAGATAATGATGTTCAGATAGACGATGAGCGAGGTTTGCGTTTCCGGCGACAACTGATCGAAAGATACTTTAATTAATAAATAACTGTTATTGTTTCTTGTGATTTTCCCGAAGACTACATGTATCAACAATAAATACAAACGTTTGCATACCGTCGGTTTGTTTTTTGTTGCTGACCCATTTTTATAATTTTTAAAAAATTCGCTCACAGTGGGGTGAGGGTTACAGTAAGTAATTTATTAGATACTGGTTCATTCCACAAATACTTCATTTTCTTAATTTCCATATGATAACATTGACAAATATTCAGAATTTAGACTCCCATTAAAAAGTAACAATTTCCATGTAAAGCATTTATTTCACATTGTTGATCAGACGGTCACAAATTACTGTTCAGCTGTGCTAGAAATCCCATACGTCCATGTTCTTCAGCTGTTAGGGTTTCCAGTGCCGCTGCTATTCTCTCTTGTGCTTCTGCTTTCCGTTCCTCTATTTTCAGTCTTCTCTCGCTGAGTTCATAAAAGTCCTGTGATGTGATTGCTTTTCGCTTCTTATTCTCATTTGACTTGGTTCCACAATCTTCGGTTGTATCAATGTGGGTTGCACTAACATTGGAATCCTCGGAATTAGTCCGGGAGCTAGCGTGAAGTTGTGCAGGGAACGAGGTAGTACATAAAACTTTCACATACCATAGTACACCTCTAACCTACTGCAAAACTTCGCGTCTGCCGGATCAGATCATTTGCTTTTCAGAAATAGCTGAAATGTAGGTCATGACATCACCTCAACGTCACTTTGGATTTACCTCTAGTTCTAATTGGAACCAGTTCCAACTGGAACCATGAGGGAAAGAACTCGTTTATGAAACTGAAATTTCTCGTCGGTGCTAATTAGAACCAGTTCTTACGCTAGAACCGTTCTAGTTTAGAACCTCTTTATGAAACCGGCCCTTAGTAAGTTATCTCCAGCTGTTCGTCGACAAGGATTCAGCAACCTTACTAAAGTTAAGCCAATCACATTCCAATGACAATGATAGTATGTAGATCATGATATCATCACATCGTCATTAGAGAATTCTTCCTAGTGCTTACTGGAACCGGTTCCTTCTGTAACAATGAAGGAAAGAACTCGTTTTTGAAACTGAAGTTTAGCACTGGTGCTAATTAGAACCAGTTCTATCACTATAATCGTTCCATACTAGAACTGCTTTATGAAATCCGGCCTTTAAGGTCTGACGGTTGTGACAAAAACTCACCCGATCATTAAAATGTAAAATGTTGGTTTTCGCAACGATTTGCTTCAAGCCCACCAAATTGTACAGCAAATGTAAGTCAAAATAATGTAAGAGTGTTCAGGGATGTAGCTAGAAATTGTCAACACAATCAAATATAGATGGATATCAGTACCAGCATGTACACTGTAAATCGCTCAATACCTATCACACACGAAGGATGCATACCGAAATATTTTTTGGTATATTTCTGTATATAGTTGTGTGCTTTTCGTATGTTATTTCAAGTGTGGTGTGCTTTGCATACTAAAGCCATACCAGCACAATGTGAAAAGAAAGCATCAATTATGTATAAAGTATGTTGATTTCAGGCCTTTTAATGTTACTACTGTTTTGTAAGTAGTGAGATAATGGCATTCATGAGTCAAACTAACATACTGAATTCGATTTTAATACATGTAAGCCTAAGGCATTTCATAAATAATCAATAAATATTCAACCATCAACATTTATGCATTATGTAATTTTGGAACTAAGCATATTATCAATCCGAAATAAAAACACATTATAATTCATGAACGCAAAAATAGTTGTGTTTGAGATATATAAGTCAACATAATTGCACGAAAATTATCGTTTGAATGAATTGATGTTAATCAACTTGGTTTGTATAGTAGAGCTAACGAAGCGTCCTGTTAATGTTGCTACAAAAGGAGCATAAAATTCACAATAAATCCAATCTGGTTAAATATCACACTATCAAAAAGAAATATTCAAGACTGGTATTGATGAAAAAAGTTATTTGACAGTAGTATGTAATACATATATTTTTTTGCTATGACTTAAAGCTCTACATACCAGAGGCGTACCAGAGGCATACAAATGAAGATGAATTTGCATCAGGTCTCGTATATAAAACATACCAACAACTCATATTTCAGTGTCAAACAGCCGATCACAGATAGAATAGTTCGTGTCACTACATACCAATCACATACGAAAGTAAGTGAGATTTCGTATGAAAAAAAAATTGTATGTAATTTTCGTATCCAGAGATTAACAATGTGGATTACGAAGCTATGACTCTTTTCTTGTTAACAAAAACTGAGTGGAAGACGATGAAAATATGTTGGTGCATCTCAACCATGTGTTAATCAGGGATTAATCAAGTGTTTATTTTCTGTCGTATTTGTCTATTTGCCACGTGCACGTAGGCCTACGGAAGAAAACTTTAGCATTTTTCTCATGATTTTCATATATGCCTGTATCTACATTCGCATTTGTAATGATTATTAGTACATTGAAATGCAACTTGAAATTACTTGTTGCAATTTTTTACTGATTAATTGCGAAAATATCACGGAAAGTCTAAGATTTATAGATTTTTATGAACTTCCAAGAATTTCCCGGTTTGTAGTATCAATGGAAACAGAGCGTTAGCACGATTCAGAAAAGCATCATTGCTTCTGTGTTGAAAGCTTGTTGTGTCCAAGTGTTGCAATTTTTCCGTTAAATAAATTTCAAAGGTCATTGCGAGCTTATATGCCGTAGGTAACAAAAAGCGTCGCCGAAGTATTGGTCGACGCATGTCACGCACTCTGCCCCTGCCTTAATCACCAAAATCTTTCAAGTCACAAGAGGCGAGCTGATGGCACCAGATAGATTCCGCCACATAAGGTTTCTTCTATGCTGTCATACAATTGTTGAAAAAAGAGAAATATCGAACATTAGCACGAGAAAAGTCAGAGGCGTATTTCAATGATCAAAGCAGCTTTTCATGAACTAGGTTAACAGACTAGATCGGCATACAGACTGTTAAAAAGACAGAGAGAAAGCAATTCACGACGCTCAGTAGTCATGTTACGTGAACAATTGGAAGACTGGTCGTCCATTTTGCAGTTTATGATCTTATGACCACAGCGATCGATTGACCGCAAACGCTGAGAGCCGCGGCATCTCATGCCGACAAAAAATTCAGACAATCATCGTATGTAGCTCGCATAAATCAAATGAATTTCGTCACGATTTAAGATGACAGATAATAAACGTAACATATGTAGGCGAGAGGAAGCTTTCTTCATAAATTCGTCGATATGCGAACGGAAACCAAGAACCTCGTCTAACTAAATTCAGCGAAACATCAATGGGATTGAGACGTAGCATTCTCTTATTCATATCGATACTTGTTTGCATCGCACGATTTGGTGACATTATTGATTTTGATATCGATGATCTGAGAAGGATTTTCACTCCTCAACGAAGGACTTACTATGAATACATCGTCATCATATTTGATCATGCGAGTTTGAGGGCATGCAGGCGATAGATCACCTACGAAAACTTTATAAATGAAGGGACCGATTCCTGAACCTTGAATGACATCAGAAGTTGCAATCTAATAGTCCTTGAGGGTTGATTATTCGAATCGTGTTGCTGCGATTGTTGTGGAAACTCATTAACCATTTAACGAAACCGGCGGGATAATTCCTGTGAATAAGATTACAGAATAATTGTCTGTGATCGATAGAATGGAAAGCTTTACGGATGTCAACACTTTTGATTGCTACGCCAAATGTTGATGAAGTCATCGAAACAACGAGTTGCATATTCGTGCAATTCGACATGAGCAGTTGTAGTAGACATCGGTTGGCGGAAGCCACGCTGCGATACACCATAGTCGGATATGAGTCGGGAGCTCAATTTAC
Source organism: Prostheceraeus crozeri (assembly GCA_907163375.1). NCBI lineage: Eukaryota > Metazoa > Platyhelminthes > Polycladida > Euryleptidae > Prostheceraeus > Prostheceraeus crozeri. Next base: position 64,633 of record CAJQUW010001371.1, read on the forward strand.
GAATAACTGTTTTCTCCATCAAGCTAGAAATCGCTGGCAAAATGCTAGTTGCATGCAACGATTGAACGTTGGTATCGAACGGTTGAACGGTTGAACTTTCTGGATCGTCACAATGACACTTCGCTTCAGTATATCAGGAAATTTACTTTGATAAGGGAGTTATTTATAATCGACACGACGTATTTATGAATTCAATTGGCAAGTGCAATATACACCGTATTGGGCATCACGTCATGGAATTTTGAAATTCATGGTTTAAGTTTCCAAAGACGAAAACAATTTCTGTTCAATATCATGTCTCCTCAAGTGGATTATATAATCCATCTCAAGGAACTAAAGAAAAGATAGTTTATAGTGGAGGGTTTTGGCTTTCAGCATTGAATGTGGCAACATCAGAAATAGCTTTAATAATCAGAATAATCATCAGAATAATTTTAAAGTAGCGAGTGAGAATAAAAATGTTCTATCGCTGGAAAAGGAAATCCACCGAAAGCACGAAAGCAGCAACCACCCACTGTTATAGGTTCTGTGTTCTGAATTTTTATTCGCAGCACAGCTACCAAAGATGTGAAATGAGCGATGTCTTTGCAAACGGTCTACAAAGCTCTGCGCAAGGCCGGTATGGGAAAACGGAGACCGTTTGCTACGAGCACAAAGGAGATTGAGAGAAAAATTGGCTAGGAAAACATGCATGAGTAGAAAACTTTGAAAGACAGCGATGTCTACCAACTAGCCTAGGTTCCGAAGATTGAGGAATGACAGACGGATGCAAGCATAGAGAAGCACGGCTGAACGAATGATAGCTTAGAGCTCCAGATAAGGCATGCAAAGTATTGGAATCTAGTTCAATTAATGTTCTGGGAGCGATCTGGCTTTATGATCTTAGTGTGTTACAAATTCTGAAATCCTCCGTGAAATTCAAAAGTGCTCATAGTAAATTGAAAGATAACGTAAGGCAAAGGAAAGTGATGGATAATGGTAATTCGATAAGTGGTAAAAATTAACAGTGCCAGTGGCTTGCATGCATTATAACAATTCGAAAAATTTAGTCATCCTAAGCTAAAAATTAAACTTGAAAGTCATTTGTAAGGTCAGGCGTCATCAAAGTTCAAGGAAAATTGAATGAAACAATGAACTCCTATGATTTCGAGAGCTTTCATCAGCAGACATGAAAAACTACCTTTCTTCACTTTTAATTATGAGGCTTCTTATTTAGGAAGATACATGTACAGGAACAAATGAGGTGGAAGCCAAGATTTCCTGTCTTTCTGAGACATAAAGATAAACAAGCAGAATTACAGTTGAAAATGAAGTTCTGCAGGTTATGACTGCTTTCATGATTCAACTCACTACTGAAAAGATAAGTCAAATGATTACAAAAATAGGGCGAATCAATCTCTTACCTTTGATTCTGTCTGAGATGCATGAAGCAAGAATGTCATCTTCTCCTTGTTTTTGGATAAGTCTTTAATTAATAATCTGATATGCACACGCTGAAGTTATAAGGAGGTAAATTGTGAATGCATGTAAAGATTAATACATGCATGAGCGCCTCAACATCGAATGAAGCATTTAGTTTGCAAAATGCAACCCTGTGATAAACTGTGGGTTATTGGCTAATTCATAATTTCAACAGAGGTTCCGGTGGCCTTGTGGTTCAAGTATCTGCTTGCATGTCCTAACTCTGCCCTTTTCCCCACGCAGTGAAATCAACCATGTTCGTAAAAGAGAAAAACGTATTCGTCGTCTGATATATGTCATGATATGTGAATAATATTCATGTGTCCTTTTAGAAATGAGTTGGGCCAACTGTTTGTGAAATATCTTGCATTCTCGACCCATGACATCTGCAATAGTAGTACTAGACCATGGAAGTTGATAATGGCAGACTACAATGGAAGTTCAATATCTTGCTTGAGTAAATGATTGGACAAAGAAAAATCTATGGTTTGTAATCATGCCAATCTAATGTATTATATCACATTTGTCAACATTTTGTAAACTATTTGCCAAATTAGTTTTGGAAGTTTCTCACAGAAAATTGTGGCTTATTTTTATTCAGGACTTTATGTGAGTTGGCAGCATTGCTTAACTGAGATACAGGGGTTCCATGGGTTGACATAATACCAGTCTATGTGTAGCATCGACAATTATTAACCACTTTTTCACTGCTGGAATACCGATGAAAAATGAATTCACAGAGCCAGAATTGAAAAGTGGTTAGTGTACTGGTTGTGAGAACACACCGATGCAAATTCCAATTTTTGAATAATTATTTGAATAATTACTGATTTAAACGACAACAAAGAAGGCGTGTTGTTTTCTAGAATAAAGAGATTGAGAACGTTTCACCTACGATCATCACTCAAATAAATAAAATGTCACAGGAGCTTTTTGATTGACCAATGAATGACATATGTGATATAGTGTGATGATATTTTGGATGCGTGATATTCGAAAACATTCAATTTTTTGTAAACTGACTGAATTGAACATACAGTCATTTTAGGGAGGTTTCTTCACTTTCATGCATGTGTCCTTTGTGGTGTCCATTGGAGCTAACCCATCAACAAAAATGTCTGACATTGCTCAATGCTCATTCAGTGTAATGTGGAGTATGATGAACTACTTCCGCTTGATTTGAATCGGCAACCTTTTTCAGCTAAGTTAGCCTGTCCGTTTGAGCCAACTCACCAACAAATCTCCCAAAGACTTTTAATTCCTTTCTCACATACCTGTGGCCTACGAGACTGAATCGGCGACCTTTTCAGCTAAGTTAAACCCCCTGGGCGTCTGCTCTATTATCCATGGACTACTAGATATATATGTACCTGGACTGTCAGCTTTTTAGGAGTCCATGAATTTTTAATCATTACATAGAAATTTGATGTTATTGAAAATGGTTGACTTATCTTGAGCTTGAATACCTTACAATTACTTGTTTTCCTTTGCATTGAAGTTGAGATCACGTATTAGTCCGGCAGCAAGATCGAGTTTCTACAGTTTCTGCCGATACATGCACATGTGCGAAATACATGTAGTTATGAAAATACATGCACACTCTATAGCTGCTGCCAATGACTATGTACCTATGTACCTATGTAACCGGTTCCTCTTCTTTTCAGACAGAAAAGCGTACGCAAATGCAATGTGAAGTAGACTGAAGTTTCTGGTAAAATTGAGATTCTCCATGCTTTCATTATTGGGGTGAAAATTACTAGTCTAAAACGGCAGCGGTTCTCTTCTATTTATCTATTTGTCTTCGCAACGCCAAAGTCCGTACTTGCCTCTTCTTCAATCAATCCTTTTTATTATTCTACCATCATTCATTTAATACACTTGGCGCTCATGCTCCATTTCATTTCTATATCACCTCATTTATGTAATCTTTTGCCTTAACTCTAAAGCCATAATTTTTGACATGGACTGTCGTTTTATGTTCATGCACTTTCGTCTATGAGGATAAACACATTCAGATTTCTAAGCATCCCAATAATGAAAAAAACATCATTCTGGCCAATTTCAGTCACATTTAACCCTCAACAGGCCAAGCGACATTCATTTTCCCATTTTAGTCGTTATCATGATGAAGCATTGTTCCACATTCATCTTGCCCACATCCTTATATAAAAGCACGATGATTTACCCAATTTCAAAACTCTCAAAGAATTGAATTGTCTTTTTAAATGCTTGAGATGAAAGTGAGAAGAAATGAACATTTAAACTTTTGATGATTATTCACTGTATGTCAACTTTTCGAGCAGCGTTCACTTGTCCTGTTCATATTCCGAGCACCTCTGTTGGAGACCCTATGCAATGAGCAGAGTAGATTTCGCTCACGAGTGTCATCTGCGGAGTTACAGTTTTCTGATGATGTTAGTTTCGACGTGATCAAAGCTTTTGATAATGTAAATCACGTGCTCTTTATCGAAGCGTCAAGAAATAACAACTTTCTTAGAGGCATCTTGATATGGCTAATGAAGTATCTAAAGATCGTGAAGGCCGTGTCAAAATTGGATAAATTGTATCGTTTCCCTTCCTCATCTTGTCTTATGTTCCTCGCGGTTCAATACTTGGTCCCTTTTTGTTTGGCACTTACATGGCAGATCCTAACAAAAAGGAAAGTAATTCCACGATGGTCAAATACACCGATGATGTCGCTATGGTGTCTCCGGTACTTGGATCGATCTCGATTTGAAATTCTCTCAGAAATTGAGAATAGGAAAGCTGGTGTGACAGAAATCACCTTGCAATGAACCCTACGAAGTCGCGTTACATGTTTACCTGTACGAAGGCGTTACAGGATAGAAAATTGATAATTTCGAGTGAAGTCAATTCCAAAGGTGAATTATGTCAAAATTTTAAGATTTACTTTGTCACCTGATTAAATTTGGGACCCGCATATTAATGAGATGATTTCAAAAACAAGTAAATGAATGCACATCATTCGTACACTTAAGACTATCATGAAGGGAAGTGAACTTCACACTGCTTATATCACTGTAATAAGATCACTTCTGGAATATGCTTCACAGGGTTTTGTCGGTTTAAATTCGACACTGTGGAGCAAGTTATTTCGTATAGATCGAGGAGGACGTTGAATAATCTATTTCGACGAAATGAGATCGTGTGACCGTGATGAGTAAACATTGAGTGTTCGGTGACAGAGACTTAGCACTACTAAGCTCTTTTTGGAAGGATTTTGTGATAAAAATAATGTACTAAAGAACATTATTCCTACTAAATTGTCACGCACTGGTAATTTTAGCATTCCATTTCGTAGAACGGAGAAAAGGCAAACAACATTGTACCAGACTTTGTAAATGATATTTTGTCTTCTCACCCACACTCTTTCACTATTTTATATAACTCGAATATTTTGTTTACGTCGATGAAGTCGTTTAAGCACCTACTTGACTTGGCTTGAATTGTCACGTCTTCGTTCGCAACATCATGTAATTTATTCTCACTTCTATGTGGTCTCATTATGTTTGCCAAATTGCGCGTCTTCCTCTTGCTCTGATAAGTGGAATCGATTTCCGTTCTTGTTCACAAGCAATGCTGTACTAGAAATGGAAGATTCGTCACTGATGTAATCGTCTTTTGTTCCTGGTCAAGGCTACGTCTTCATATCTCCTGCCAGGCTGCTATCTAATTCTTCTTCACCTTCGTCAGCACCTGGTGCATTGACAAACAATCAATCAACACCATCTACACGAGCTTTTCTCAATGGTATTTGCCATGATAATGACAATGTCTTCTTAATAACCAACAGATGAATGAAAAGTAGTCAGTACTCTGTGACGATCAGTCACATGCGCATCGATGAATGTTCAGTAACTCAAGACAGAGATATAAAAGTCACAGAGTGGCAAGTTCCTGTAGTGAGCCGATTTTAAGCAAAAATCAAAGAATGCAGGAAGTCGGCTATTTTGGCCAACCTAGGCCTTTTAAATGTCAACCACATTCTCGTATACATCGCCGATCAGAAGCATGATGATAGCACATGTACATGATAGGAAATGCCCCAAAGACATTCCATGTCAAAAATAATGGCTCTTATAGACTTAGTAGGGCCTACTGTCAGAGAAAACATAGAAAATCTGATTTTTGTCGAAAATTTCAGCCTGCTTCTACTGGATTTAAATTGCATTTTCTCTTATGAACAAGAGGAATTGAAAAGAACTCGGCAGACGCGCAGATTCGTGCTAGCCAGACAAGGTGTTCCTCATTCTATGAAAGTCTCATTTTTGACCTCTTTCCCTACAGAAACTCATGCTAGCGGTCGAACTACTTTCTTTCCAATTCATTATCAGCTGTTTGTCGAAATGTTCGGCTCGTAGTCCTATAGATTAGAATTGTCACCTTTGTGTGCTTTTCCTTTTCAGTGTAAAGGATGTCATATGGGAGCTCGGACGTTTGGGCCTTAGCCAAACCTTCGATGCAGACAAGACTTTGGCTCCTCCACCAGACACCTTTTACATCGATGCTCATGCAGACGACGTCATTGTAATCAATCGTGCTAACAGAAATCTTGTCAGAAAGTCAGAAATGTGGAAGGATAAGCACATCATTTTCCATGTGAGTGTGAAATATGTCTTTGATTCACTTACAAATTATGAGAATTTAAATCAACATGAAGGAACGAAAAGTTAAAACGCAAGCAATTAGAAACAGCAGATAATCTGCATAAGAAAAACTTGATATATAATAGAGGGAAGACATAATTAAACATTCTACTTATACGAGGGGTGATTGAAAAGTTCGCGGCCCGATATAGAAAAAATCATATTTCGCATACGATACATATTTATTTTTCGACATAATCGCCCCTACAATCAACGCACTTAGCCCAACGGTGCTGCAATGCGCGGATCCCTTGCTCATAGAAGTGTGAGTCTTTGGAGTCCAGATACTCCTCGACGGCCTCCATGACGTCACTGTTGGATGCGAAGTGCTGACCATTGAGCTCCAATTTCATTTTTGGGAAGAGATGAAAGCCAGATGGTGCCAGATCAGGAGAATAGGGTGGATGGGAAATGATGTCAAACCCACAACCTTGGATGGCAGACATGGCGGTAGCGGAGGTGTGAGCAGGCGCATTGTCTTGATAGAAGAGCACGCCTTTCGTGAGCTTCCCTCTCCGCTTGATCTTGATTTGCACTCGTAACTGCTGCAACAAATGAGCGCAGTACTCGCCAGTAATTGTCCGACCAGTCTCTAGGAAGTCCAACAACAAAACTCCCTTCGAATCCCAAAAAATGGAGGCCATGACCTTTCCCGCGGACCTGGTGACCTTGGCTTTCCGCGGAGTTGGTGATTCTGGGTGCTTCCATTGTTTCGATTGTTCTTTCAACTCTGGCCGATAGTGATGAACCCAAGTCTCATCCATCGTAATGAACCGGTCCGTGAAATTTTCAGGATCTCTTACAAACAGCGCCAGGTTGTCCCTTGAGATGAGAAAGCGGGCTCGTTTGTTCTCTGATGTGAGCAGTCGTGGCACCCATCGAGCGGAAACTTTGTTCATGCCAAGTTCATGATGCATGATGTTATGGACACGCTCTTGTGAAATCTTCAGTTCGAAGGCAATCTTTCGCTCGGTTGTACGGCTGATCATCAAGAACAATCTTTTGAACATGATCGATCACATCTTCTGTGCTCACTGTCACTGGTCTTCCACAACGGGGATCATCTTCCAAGCTCTCTCTTCCTTGCTTGAATTCTGAAGCCCACTTCTTGACTGTGGTGTAGGACGGAGCTTTCTCACCAAGTGTTCCAACCACATCATCATGAATCTCCTTTGGTGTGAGTCCTTTCAAGCCGAGATAACGAATGACAGCTCGATTTGAAACGTGATCCATCTTACGCAACACTTATCTGACTAACTGACTGATAAGTTAGTAACTGAAGTTAAGTAGCTGTGGTTTACCAACAGTTCACCGGATCGACTGATCACTCGTCATGCGCAATCAGCACATTCCATTGTATCAATCCACATGTGCATAATGGCCCGGCTTTAAGCTTCCTATGTCAGGCCGCGAAATTATCAATCACCCCTCGTATATACAAAGAGGCTTTTCTTTCTTAAAGATGAGCAGCTCAGTGGGATTTCTTGTTTCTTGTATTATTACAACGCACGCGGAATTAATTCCTTAAGCGGATATTCACAGTCTGTCATGATGTTGAGAATCAGGTTGCATACTTGTACAGCTTTCCGATATTCCAATGACACAAAAGATATGCAATCGAAATGGCCCTTGTCGCTAATTATCTGTGCCGAGGCCAGCGCAGGCCAGCTTTTATTACTTTAAGTAATGAGCAAATTTATCACCAAGCAAGAGATTTCTTTGATTGAAAAACTTCTTTTGATCACTTAGTGAAGAGAAATTAACCTATCTATTATTTAACTTATTAGTTATTCTGTGAATGTTCAATTAATAATACTGATATTTCGTAATTATCGAGCGCGTAATCATGAAGGGAAATTGTGATAGTAATCAATTATCGGCAATAATGATAATAACAATGTCTGTATTTCACAAGAAAATACATGACCCAATTAAAGAGCATAACATAGGAAATCATGCAATCACATATATTCATTGCAACATTGGGAAGAAATTTACAGTGGAATTGTGCAACGAACAAAATTGTTGCATTATATTAAGATCCACAAATATCAGGTTTGTAAAGCATGCTCTAAATTGAATTTTTAAAAAGATATATACACATTTAAAAAGAAAAAAACTGACGAGTACGCCATAAAGAAATATCGTCTGCAATTATGATGATGACGCTCTGGACATCAACGAAAATGGTTACCTCGAGTTATGGGCACATTTGAAATCTCAAACAAGTCATAAATGTTTACATCTGTTTGCTAATGAAAACTTTGTAAAGAAAAATAGGATGGTAACGTAGTCTTCGGTGGGGCTAATGCCAACAGAGATTTCGAATAGCAGAAGGATACATTTGCGTAATCATTTTGCACCATTCTTCAGTGCACTTTGTGTAGCAAGGTATCGGCATGTACTCATCTTGATGAAACATTGCGTGATGATAACTATAAACCTAAATTTGTGTATACCGGAACCAGGTACCTATATTATACTACCTTAAATATTTCGTCTAAAATAGACGAAGATAAATGTTACAGTAGTTGATAGCCTGATACGGGAGGTAGTTCTTCATCGTCGATCAAGAAAAGAAATCAATGTAGGCACTCCCTTTAATTACGGCTGTTTCAAAGTAAAATAAAAGAAATCAAAATAGTTTACAAAACAGCAAACGTTTCGTGACCCAGTCACAGCGTCAGTGCTAGAAGAAGACCAGCAGTATTGTGTGATTTCCTTAAATAGCAGCCTTTGACAAATCCCGACACCGCATAGCGGAGTATCGCTCAGGCGACCAGCTCGTGTTTGCGATTGAGCTCCGGTCTGTTCTCGCGGATGAAGCGGGCCTCAGCTAATCTGTTTTCTAAAGGTGATTTATGTTTCGCTAAGAAGCTAACTTCATTGCGAACTGGTTTGCAGCAGTCCCAGAAGACAACGCCAACGTAGAAGCGGTCAGCCGTAAGCTTCTCTCATTGAAGAAAGAACTTCTGAAGAGCAGCATCGCAAGTAAGAAGACGAAGATATTGGATTTGGACCGTCAGTGCGGCTACTAGTACCTAACAGTGTCACGTACCTGCAACGCAACTACAGTGAAGACCCTGGTGGATATCGTGGAGAAGATGCTGGTGAATGAGGAGAAAACCACCTTTCTTCGACATTCAAAGAAGTGGATCCACTTGACTGGCTTTCTTTATCCTGTACCTTGTGTGTCTTACCACTTTGAGCACCAGCCTTGCTTTCCATTTACGTATTCTGATGAATTCTGGTACCATAAGTTGGAGTCTCGCTCGGGTGACCAGCTCGTGGGTGCGGTCGTTCCATTTGATCCCGATGTTTTCACAGTCGACTGTGATCAACCTCCTGCAGTCCTTGATACCACTGTCGATAGTGGCCAGTCCTCGAACGTTCCCCGTATCACAATCGATTGTGATATTCCTGTACCTGATAGAGCCCGTAATATACTTGAAAAAGCCCTAAATTCAGAATTCCACCTCGTTTGAACGAGCAGTTTGTAGATCAGATTAAACTAGATATGGACGTTCTTACCAATAAGTTACGTTGGAATACGCTTCAGATAGATTCCCGTGAGGACTCAAATAACGTTAGGGTGCCGTTTTGCAGGAATAGAGTCCTGCTTCCACCAAATATGAGTCATGAAGATGAGCTTAATCTTAACCGTTTTAAGTATGAAGCCTTAGAATTTATAAAACAAGAAATTGAATTTACTAAGAAAAGTAGTAACTATAAGACCATTAATGAAAATTTGAATTGTACTAAACGGTACTTAAACGAAAATAATCTTATTGCAGTTTCCTCAGATAAAACTAACCGCTTTGTCGTCACTTCTGAAGACAAGCACATAGACAAAACCCGCAATCTGTTGCTCGATACTAGTAATTACCGTATGATCAATCAGAGCAAAAGCAAACAGATTGAAGCGCAAGCTAATAAACTGATAGATAGCTTTTGTAAAAATAGTTACAGTAAAAACCAAATTGAACGTCTAAAATCTTGCGGCACGCGGCCTGCCTCGTTTAAAACCTTTATTAAAGATCATAAGGAACCGGATAAAAAAGGGTTTTCCTTTAAGGCCTATAGCCTCTACTGTCAACAGTCCAACTCAAAAAGTTGACTGGTTAATTACGTAGATTTTGAATCAACTTGCAAAACTTGTCCCCTCTAGTCTGTCCAGTACAGAATCGCTCATCGATGTTTTCAAAAACTTCAAGTCTGTCAACTTGAACGATAAACAATTTATCTCGTTAGACAGTAGTAAGTAAAACTCCACTTCTGGATAGCGCAAGATGGCCGCCGTCGTGGCTGAGTCCCCCCCCCCCTCTGGAACGACAGTGTCGTGATGTGCCGGCCACCGCCATCGCGAGAGGTCGCTGAGTCCCCCCCCCTCTGGAACGACAGTGTCGTGATGTGCCGGCCACCGCCATCGCGAGAGGTCGCTGAGTCCCCCCCCCCCTCGACCGACAGAGTGTGAGACTCGGGTGAGTGGGTCCGACCGCCTGGTGGACGTGGGCGACCGTCTAGGTTGACGTGGGCGACCGTCTAGGTGGACATGGGCGACCGTCTAGGTGGGCATGGGCGACCGTCTAGGTTGTCTTGGATGGTGAAACGGTGGCCAGATTCGGATTCAGCGTCAAATTCTGCATCAGTGGTGTGATTTCCAGCTCAATCGGCGAGAAAAACTGTTTCTTCAAAATTTTGACATAGAATGTGGGACGTTTTGGTGTGTAGCGCCCAAACGAAGCATCGGATGAGAAAACGGAGTCCAGATTCGGAATCTACGTGAAATTTTGGGTTAGGAAGGATGTTTCCAGCGAAATCGGAGAGAAAAAATTTTCGGCTGACGTCCCCCCCCCCCTGGACAGCTTGCTTCGATTTTGGCTTCTAGTGGACGGATTTTGTCGTGCGATAGCTCGTTTGAAAGCTAAGAGTGAGACAAATTCAGTGAAACAATCGGCTTGTTCCTATCTGTCTTCGTTCAAAAGTTAGAGCGGTTACAAGATTTTAGGTCGGAGCTCGCTTACCTGAAAAAATCCTAAGTGTCAGAGTGACTTTGTATGGGTAAAATTTTGAAAATTTTCCAAAGTGTGGAATTTCTACCTGGGACCGTCACCAAAACATTTTTCATCAAATTTCACTGACCTCCCCCCCCTCTGGACAGCTTGCTTCGATTTTGGCTTCCAGTGGACGGATTTTGTCGTGCGATAGCTCTTTTGAAAGCTAAGAGTGAGACAAATTCAGTGAAACAATCGGCTTGTTCCTATCTGCCTTCGTTTACATGTGAGACGCCATTTAAGATTTTGGGACATTGGTGAAAAACGACAGAGTTAGAATTTGGGACGTTTTGGGCTGTAGCTTCAAAACGAACTATCGGATTGGTAAACGGATGCCAGATTTGGAATCAACTTGATGTTATTGTCCAATGAGGATCATCATCCAATGAGAATCAAGCATTTCTTTATAAATAGCGAGCCTTCCACAGTGAGAATCATTCCATCGTTGAATCACACGAGTGACGGACGCACATTTTCTCTCTCTCTAGTTCCCTGTTCTAATATCCAACTAAAATGGTAAGTCGCTACTTCCCTCCCTCTCCTCCCTTGAACGTAAACTTAATACAATCTTTTTTCATTTTCAGGCATCTACTCCATCTGCTGCACTAGTAGGACAAAATGGCGGTCAAACGTTACAAGGTTCGCTACGGTCAGATCATCTACAACTGAGGCCAGTGGAAGAAACATCCAAGGTACATAATCCTACACCGCTACAGCGTAAATTTAAACAAGCCTTGCGTTATGATGATCATAGCGTAGTACTCCAAACGGGAATGCTCCCTTCCACGGATGTCAAGATAATGCACAATCAGTATGGGGACTACATACTGATCCCCGTGAGTCCGTACATTCGCCACCAACTTGATATTATTGAGGAGTACGTGACATTAAATATGGACATTCCTACTCCTCTTGCTCAAGAGTGGAAGGCGAGAGATGACAAGGATACTCCCTATAGAAAGATTTGGGATGGTAATCACATTTGCCTACCGGTATCACATTGGTGTACTTACTATAAGAAGGAGGGAGATCATTCAATACCCATCAGATGTGATGAGCTCGGAGAAGGTACTTGGGATATCCTTTTCAAAGTGAATGGGCTATATTATGGTCGACACAAGGATAATAAAATAGCCTCTCTCTCCATGCATATGAATCCATCCTATATATTCCAAAACCACCCAACGTGGACGACATAATTGATCAAATCCTTAACAGCAGTGGTACGAAGCGCAAGTCGGAGAAGAATGCTACATCAAAACGCAAATCAAAGAAGGAGAATTACTAGTCCTTTCCTAACTCTACCCTATGACAATTCGCTTATGTGCTTTGAGTGTCGCAGACGTGGTCTTATTAGATACATTTTACTTCTTCGTTGCCATCATATCATTTGTGTATTTTGTCGTGAAAAGCATCGATGTAATTCTTCATTTTGTAATATGTTATAGAACGTCTTCCTTAGATGTGTAAATTTCCGTTTTAGGCTTCTATCATCATTTTTATGGATTGTGAGGGTGAACCTGTACAGGAGCTCAGTGCTATTGCTATGAACAATTGGACATATCAGATTGTTAGTGTCTATCATCAACATGCCAACTGCGATCCCAATGTTGATCAATGGGCGAGAAAACACATTCATGGACTTAATCTGAAATATTTGCAAGACTATGGCTTTTCTTGTGAGAGTGCTCTTCTTATTGACTTTAAACGATGGTTAGCTGCTTTCAATGTTATACGCATCTTTTGTAATAATCCTGGTAAGGAGAGGAAAGTATTTCCCAATCTAATCATTGATGATATTTTGCTCCCACCTTGGGATAGTAGAGTGAATCAACATTATCATGAAGTCACGAAACGTTTTAAGGATTTGTGTGTTCCTATTTTGTCTGTTCGTTGTAGTAGCTACGTTCATAACCAATGCTTCTTTCCTCCTTACCTCAACACTGCCAAAGTCCTGTATGGTTATCATTGCTCTCTGTATGATAGTTACCAGCTGTATCTATTTTATCTCTTTCAAACCATTGATTTATAATGCATGCTTGTTACCATTATTCAATAAATGTTACTATGAGAAGAGTTGTTGTTTTCATGCAATGGATGGGTTAGATAAAGGCGATCATGTCTTTCTCAAACGACTGCGGAACATTACGTTTTCATAGGCAAAGTTTAAAAGGAGCTGTTCAAGATTATGTGATAAAATTTCATAAAGATGAGACCGACATCGAAGCAGTGGTCGATGATGCTAGCACTCTATTTCTAGAGTTAATGAATACATTCTCTGATAGCATTGTCATGGCGCGATTAGTTGCGAAAATTAAGTTTAGTCATTTTGGAAAGGAAGAGGTGGAAAGTCGCTCTTTCCATTTTGCTTCTTATTCAATGGAAGTGGTAGATCACCCCCAAGAATTTTTTAAAAGACATATGATAAAAATTGCTGAACGTCTTAACGCATTTAACCATCATGGTAGCAGTCTAGTGATTGAAGCGATTTCAGATATTCACATTCAACTTTCCATAAAGAAAAATTGAAAATGCAGTGGTACTTGATTGTAGCACAACTGGTTTTCGAGCTATGTCTGCTCACTCTCGAAGTATATTCCTTCTGTACATGCGTCTATTATTTAGAAAAGGCTAGCAAATTCATATCTTCAAAAGACTTGCTATAGACATCAGTAACGGTGAAACTATGTGTTGCGATGTATGTAAGCGAAAGGATGGAAATGAAAAGCGCATCTTCAAGAGATGTAAGCATGCTTTTTGTCAACGCTGTTTCATACGTAATTGCATTCAACTTTGCCAATGTAACCACTGTGATATTGCTCATTTCGAGTGTCACTTATGTGTCGCAATAGTTAGTACCTATGCAAATGTGGTAAAGATAGGTTTTAGCAAAGACTAACACGGAAAATGGCGAAACGTAAAATGACGAAACGTAAAAGTCAAAAGTTTTCTTCAGCCATTCAAGCTCTCCGACGAATGAAAGCAAATCAGCGATACAATGCTATACGACATGCTAACGATAAATTCATATGTGAAATTATTTCTCATGTGAGGAAGTTGAGGACGAAGAAATTAGCGCCAAAACAACGAAAGTTACTTAAGCGATATGCTACAAAATTGCGTTTCATCTCCAATCCTAAAGTCGCCCTTCAAAGAAAGAGGAAAACTCTAACACAAAAGGGCGGTTTCCTTTCAGCAATACTTCCAATGATAGCTCCTGCCGTGGCAACCTATTGGAAATATCTTTGGGCTCTAAGCGTTAATTATGCAAATGGTTGAGTCTCAAAGTAATAAAATGGATTTCAGACTTCAATGTGATAAAGTTCTGACTGTATCAGGTCCATCTCATGCAGGTAAAACTGTTTACACGCTGAATTTATTGGATAAAAGAAGGGAGTTGTTTAAGGAACCTATCAATCGAGTGATTTGGTGTTATGGTATTTATCAACCGTCGCTGTTTCAGGAATTGCAAAGTCGCAACTTTATTCGACATGAAGAATTATCCATTGGATAAACTTCAGTCTAATGATGTTGTTGTATTGGATGATTTATTAAAAGAAAGTAAGAATTCAAAAGATGTTACAGATATGTTTCACTCGCGCAGCACACCATAAAAGGTGTTTTTATCATCTATATTACACAAAATTTTGTTTCCTGATGGAAAAGAAGCTCGTACACGAAACCTGAATACACACTATTATGCTATTTTCAAGAATCCGCGAGATAAAAGTCAATTTGAAATTTTAGCGCGACAAGTTTGCACCCAGAGGATCAAAAGCCTTAATTGAAATTTTTCAAGCAGCTACTGAAAAACCATAAGTTTACTTATTCATTGACTTTACGCAAGAGTGTCCGGAGGAATTTAGATTTCGAAGTGATATTTTGAAAACTCCCATGATTATCTACAAACTATGAGTTCTTATTCTCTCATGATTTTTATTCCTCAGGATGAATATGTACAATTGACTGCCATGCAGCAAGTAAAGCAACCTCTTGCAAATCAAATGTATAGGAAAGAAATAGATTATCAGCAAAATGTTCACATCAAAGATCCACATCGTGCTGTATTATTACAATCGGAAACTGTTGAGCATTGAAAAACTTGAAGAATAAGATGCGTGACTCTGTATCGACTGCTACACCTTTAGCATCTCGCGCACATGCCATATCTCTTTTCAACAGTATTGAACCCCATCTCAATGTAAATGATAGAGGAGAAATCATTACAGATGAAAATAAAGTGATTATGATGCTTTTCACGTTATGAAGACTTGATTCAGTATGCGACACGTAGAAAGCGCCGTCAGGGCTATGTTCCACCTGGTTGGTCATACTTTCTTAAACTATTGAAAAAGCATAATGTGCCAAAATTTGCTTTAAATAATGAGACATTGAAAGAACTTGATTCAACAGTGCTACCTACCCAATGCTTCAGGCGATGAAAATGCCCAACAAATTGGTTTTAAGACGTCACCTGCTACATCCCCTCCCCACACTCACTAAGCAAACAAGGGAGAACTCGACGTAGATCTAGTATCGCCACTAAGAACTGGTAAAAGGAAAACGTAAAACAGCTCCTCCTAGGAAATACATGTTCTCAGACTATTAATATGAAGCAGATGTGTTGCCTTGCCATGTAATGAGCCGCCAGAGGTGAATGTCGTTGTCACTTGCACTTGCTGCGCCAGCTCTCATAATGAAAACCCCTAAGCAATGTGAACACGATCGCAAAACCGCTAAAGCTAAATGCTGCAGTTGTTGTAAATGTAGAAAAGCAAAGCAAAGAAAAAGATGAGAAGGAGGAAAAAAGAGTCAGATCGTCATCGACTGAACGTTTGAAGTCAATCTATTATTGATGTAAAACATCCGCAGGAATTTGCATCTATCAAGAACAACATTAACAAAGCGAGTGGTCCTTTCCCACAATCACCAAGTGAAACGATGGTTAAAGGGTCAGGCTACCTATACACTTCCACAAACAACCGAAAAAAGGCGAAAAAGACTGCACCCAGTACCGCACCAAGGGCACACCGCCATTATATTGTTCATGAATAGATGAGAAAAACAGACATCGATGAACAGTGGCAAGCAGATTTGTGCGATGTTGCCTCCATTTCAAAACATAACTCGGGCAATAATTTTATTATAACCGTCATTGATATTTTCTCGCGTTATGCGTGGGCTCAACCTTTAAAAACTAAAGAAGGGAAAGGAGTAGCAAAAGCATTCCAAACAATTTTTCGAGAAGGTCGCATTCCAAAAAGAATTCAGAGTAGTATGATCAAGGAAAAGAGTTGAAAATCAGCATGTGGACAAGATTATTTTGAGAGGCATGACATCTGAGTTGTTTAGTGTAAAGAGCGCTTATAAAGCAGGCACTCGTTGAACGTTTTAATCGCACATTAAAAAATCGTTTGTGGCGGGGTGGCGACATTTTTACTCACTAATAACTGCCCCAACTTGACACAAAATTGGACAAAGGTTCTACAAGATACACTCCATGCCCTACAATCCACTCTATCCATCGTTCTATTGGACTCAGACCAGTAGATGTAAATGTCTGACAATGTAGATAAAGTGCGCGAATCATTCCAACGTAAACGCACTCATGTGAAAAGTGATGTGAAAATTGGCGATAAAGTTCGTATCTCAAAAGTGAAAAGTGTTTTTGCTAAAGGGTACCTCCCGAATTGGACAGAGGAGGTATTTACAGTATCAAGGATTAATCAAAAAGACTCTCCGACCACCTACAAGTTGAAAGATTACGATAATGAAGAAATTGAGGGTAGCTTTTACCGCGATGAGATTGAGGTAGTCACTGAAAGTGAAACATATTTGGTAGAGAAAATCATTCGATGTAAAAAACGGCAAGGTGAAGAATGGTGTCTTGTTAAATGGACTGGTTATCCTTCAAGTATGAACTCTTGGATGCGTCGTGCCGACATCTTTTTCATCTAAGTGCATCCGACAGTGATTCATGCAAAGTTGTAACTAACAATGATTAGGGTTTGAAGCTTATGAAGTCCAACTGCCTCATTTTATATTCCACGACCCTCCTATAGTAAGTGGTGGAGGACAAATTATACATCGAATCGCGCTCAGCCGCCAACGGTGGAGGAAGCTATACTTGAGGTGCAACTGAAATCTGTTGTAGCCGACCACACATATCCCAATGTC